>JAQQZX010116088.1:0-10437 GCA_030068355.1 Notoglanidium maculatum | reverse complement strand
ATATCGTTAGCTCCTACATGAATAACTATCTTAGAAAACCTGTGCTTGCCTAGGACCCTAAGATTACCTGCTATGTCCGGCGCCCTGGCTCCCGGTATACACCTAACCATAGCTGCTGGTGCAACTAAAGGCCTAGCTAATTTCACGTGATTTGGAATGTAATCTCCTATAACCAGAGCTCTTTCAGGTTTCTCAGTGGGTGCGTCACTGAGGAGAGTGAACCTGTAAGACATGTGACACAGAGAGGAGTGGCGCTCCCGTGGGCGAGTCTTAGCGTTGGCTCTGCGATTATGCCGCCGGGTTGTCATCCATTTGCCCCGCTGTGAGGGCTCTAATGCCAGAGCTGTGGATTACTAACTCCGCCTGAGGCATCCAGACATTCCCCTGCAGACACTACACTGCCCTCACTCTCACTAACCCTCTCTAGAGACTGGATGCGCACCTCCAATGCTTCAATCTTCTCTGTCAGTGAGCTAACTAATAAACACTTATCACAAGTAAAGCATTAGTATTAAAGTAAAAGTATTAGTATTAAAGTATTACTAATGATGGAGGAAGAATGACTAAACATCCTTCACTCCACACGCTGAACAAGCTGAATGTTTGCCATAGTAAATGTTTAACGTATTTTAATTGAAGTTTGTTGATAATATTTTCGGCAGATCTGCCGTGGATGGCCTCCGTGTCCAGTGTTTAAACAGGGAGAAAAATGAAAAAGAGAAAAAACGAGTTCTCCAAAGAGAAAGAAGAAAAAAGAAAACATAACAGAAGGAAAAAAAAGTAAAAAAAACACTGCAAAAAATAAAATAACAGAAAATTACTGATGAAAAAACACATATAGCATAAACTCCAACAGCGGCAAGAACTCTCGGCAAACGATTCGAAAACAGGAAATGACGTCATACTCCTATTACTCCCATCAGTAACATAGCATCAGTTAATGCATGTGTCTTTGCTTTAACTTTGATTTTGGTAAGGTAGTAAAAGAGAACCTCAAGTTGGCCCAAGAACAATTGAAGGGTCAAGATGAAAAGGGCACTGGCTTGGTCTTTTAAGTCAGAGATAATGTTCTTATGTTGATGCTTATGCATGGTAATTGTTTGGATACTCATTTGTGCAGGTTTTACACCATCACTAAGAATATGGGTAAAAGTAAATATGTGGTTTGTATCCATGATTGCTGTAAAGAGTCTAGGTTGTGTCATGTAAATCTGTTAAAGCCAATCTTATGAGCATCTTTCTGCAATGTGATTAGCCTTTGTGTCTGTAGGTTGAGCTGGAAAGGATGAGAGTGATGACATGGGGGGTGTAGAGCCCATAAGTGTTCACCTTAGGAATTGTGAAGTGTTTGGGAATTTCAGTGAGAAAAGAACCATGTTTCAGGATGACCCTGGTCTCACCACATTGATAGCTCATCGTGTTGAGACTGTTTATGCTGCACCTTTCAAACATCACCCATACAGGTTGTCTTAAGGGAAGAAGAAGAGAGATAAGGAGAAGTTAGCTTATATATGGTTTGGTAAAACCAAATTGAGGAGCTCAATTTGCCCCTAAGTTTGATCTTTTGAAGGGTTATTGGCAAGTGCTGCTGACTGAGTATGCTCCAGAGCCTTTGCTGCCTTTGTTACATCAGATGCGTTATACTGTTGTAAAGTTCTTCCTTTAGGCATGACAAATGCTCCAGCCACATTACAGCACACTACAAAAATGATTACTGTAAGGATTGATAATATATTTATCTATATTGTCAGTGTGGTTGTTAATAGTGCCTCCTGAGTGAATCATGATGAACATATAAGGCAGTTGTTCATGAGATTACAGCAAGCTCACTTAGTTGTAAATCTATCTGTGTGGGCTCAAGGTCAGGTGACCTGTTTAGGGCATCAAGTGGGTCAGAGAATAGTAATTGCATTCCAAGCAAAGATCTGGGTCATTGTGGAAATCCCTATCCCTAAATCTTGTCAGTATGATGATCCTTTGTATGTATGGGTTCTATTATAATTTTGTTCCAGTCTTTGCAGCTGTCACAGAGCCACTGACCAATTTGTTAAAGAAAGGAGTGAAATTTAAACAGGCAGACAATTTTCAAATGGCTTTTGATAAGATCAAGGCTACCTTGGCATGTATGCTAGTACTTATTGCACTGGATATTTTTGGCACCTTTCAAGTTGGTGGTGGATGCATGTGATGCATGTGATGGTGTTGGTGCAGTTCTACTGCAGCAAGATGAAAGAGAAGTTGATTGGTCTGTAGCCTATTTTTCTAAAAAGCTTAATAAACTTCAAAGAGTATATTTTAACATTGAGAAAGCAGCATTAGCAATCCACTATTGGCCATTCACTACTTTTTAGATTTACATGAAAAGTTCAAAGGGGGAGTGTGATAATATGTACACGTCACATCATATCCCTACAGGCCATTACTGCTGGCACCTTTTGAACATTTCAACCAATCAGCAGACTCTAATCAAATCAATGACTTGTTTTCAAGTATAATTCAATCTGTTATAATGATGTTAAGCTGTGCACTGGGGCATTATATTCACACAATGCAACAGTGGTATCATTTTTTTAAATGGTGATACATATTTTAAAGCATAGAACTCGTGTTTGAATTATGAGAATATTACATGAAATAACAATGCATATACAGGTATAATTATTACAAGGCATTAGATGTAGATGTTTGTTAGAGAGTGAACACACATTGTGCAAGTATTTTAAAGGTACAGTAGTATTTTGCAATCACGGTGGTATTTTCCATTTTGCTTTACTTTAATAAATATGCATTTAGGTATTTTTACCATCATGATGAATGCTTGTTTTTGTTTAATGCAAGGAAAGTTTGTTGCTGTTAAACAATGCATTTTGTTTAATTATACTATGTATTTTGTTTATTCAGTATTCTCCCCATCATTTCAGCTAAGGATCCTTGGTTTGTTTTTTTCTTTTCTGGAGAGAGGGGCGGTATTAGGAAAATATTATTAACCTACAGACAAAATATTGGAACCACCAGGGGACAGTAGCCATCACGAGTTATAAAATCTGACACTTGCAGCCTTTCTGGCAGGCATATTCTTTATTTGAATATCAATCCTTTTGTTGCCTGCTCTTAACCATGTTGGTATAAGAACCACCTTATTAAACAGAACTTTAATTACCTGTGGTGTTGGCTGACTCTGGGAGTTAAGGAGAGCTGGCCCTGATCCTGAGGTTGGGAATTACAAGTTGCAACCTCAAATTGGACATAGCATTATTAGTATACTATCCGGCCATTAGAAGTGCATTTGAGATTCATCCACAGAAAAAGATTTAAATTTATATGGATATGCAAGTGATAAAAGTTTAGGCTGTTTATGAATTAAATTTATAAATCAAATATACCCTGTTTTAATTGCATTGTAGAACCAAATGTTGTATATAACTTGCCTTGTAAATGGTTATTTACAAGTTGACATTATTTTGTACCCCAGCACATAAGACTTGTGAAATGGGGAGAAAAACATGGACACCTCATGTTTATCGTTTGTTAGCAACAAGCTAGCCAGCTAACTGTGATGAGTGATGTATATTTTATTCCTGAAAATGGTAAACCGAATAGTCTTAACAACTTAACAGGCAAATATATCTATGTGTTGACTGCTCTAAAACAAATATTTGTTTATACTGCATAACTCATTTAAAGGTAAGAAGTGTTACTTTGTTTACTGCTGATTCTGTAAGCAGCAATGTTGATTTGATGTCACTTGCTAAACTCTAAGGGAAACTCTGAGTTGAGATCATCCTGAGTTCTCAAATAGGAATTCCAAATTGGCGAATTGATTTTTTTTTCCTGATGAGAGGTCACAAATTATGTTATGATGCAACATAAGAAATTATAACTGGGCTAATACACTGTAGTATGTACAAAAAGCGAAATTACTATAAAAAACTCAAGTACTACAATGGCCAAATATTTTGAGAATGACACAAATATTAATTTTCCCAAAGTCTGCTGCCTCAGTTTTTATGATGGCAATTTGCATATACTTCAGAATATTATGAAGAGTGATCAGATGAATTGCAATTAATTGCAAAGTCTCTCTTTGCCATGAAAATGAACTTAATCCCAAAAAAATAATTTCCACTGGATTTCAGCCCTGCCACAAAAGGACCTGCTGACATCATTTCAGTGATTCTCTCATTAACACAGGTGAGAGTGTTAACGAGGACACGGCTGGAGATCACTCTGTCATGCAGATTGAGTTAGAATAGCAGACTGGATGCTTTAAAAGGAGGGTGGCGCTTGAAATCATTGTTCTTCCTCTGTTAACCATGGTTACCTGCAAGGAAGCAGGTTCTAGTAAGACCTTCAAGGAGAGAGGTTCAGTTGTTTCAGGATGACCCTGGTCTTATCACATTGATAGCTCATCATGGTGAGACTGTTAGCTTATATATGGTTTGGTGAAACTAAGAAAATGGATGCTGATTCCTAAGCCTAATGGCACACAAAGACTTTGTATTGATTATTGGAAAGTAAACAGATTACTAGAAAAGATGCTTTTCCCATATTTAGGCTTGAAGATGGCATTGATCGTATTGAACACAGCCATTAATAAAGAATGGTACCAAAACATCCTCAGAGCGCAACTTCTCCTAACCATCCAAGATGGAGCACTGTACAATAAGTCAAAAGTTATAACTAAGTGGCTCGGGGAACAAAACATAGAAATTTTTGGGTCCGTGGCCAAGAAACTCCCCAGACATTAATCCCACAAAAAAACCCACAAATTCTGACAAACTCCAAGCATTGATTATGCAAGAATGGGCTACCATCAGTGTGGATTTGGCCCAGAAGTTGATTGACAGCATGCCAGTGCAGAGGTCTTGAAAAAGAAGGGACAACACTGCATATATTGACTCTTTGCATAAACTTAATGTAATTGTCAATAAAAGCCTTTGACACTTAAAATGCTTGCAATTGCTTGAAATGAAATGCTCATAATTATACTTCAGTATACTATAGAAACATCTGACAAAAATATCTAAAAACAGTGAATCCGCAAACCTTGTGAAAACCATGTGCTAATGTTAATGTTTGTTCAGTTTGTTACTGTTATTGAATTGTTTTGTATAGAATGTAATTTGACAGCCCCACATTGCATGATTATAAAAGCTCAAATGTGTATGAATCTCTTAAGAATGTTGTTTGATACATTCTTTATCTATATATAGATACATTTTATCTATACAGATATGTTTAAATAAAGTGAGATTTATTACAACTGACTGAGGTAAAGCAGTATTACACGTGGACAAAATTGTTGGTACCCTTCCGTTGCAGAAAGAAAAACCCACAATGGTCACTGAAATAATTTGAAACTGACAAAAGGAATAATACATGACAATTTACTGAAAATTAACAACTGAAAATCAGACATTGCTTTTGAATTGTGGTCCAACAGAATTATTCTAACAAAGTAATGAAACTGGCCGGGACAAAAATGATGGTACCCCTAACTTAATATTTTGTTGCACAACCTTTTGGGGCAATCACTGCAATCAAGCAATTCCTGTAACTCTCGATGAGACTTCTGCACCTGTTGACAGGTATTTTGGCCCACTCTTCATGAGCAAACTGCTTCAGCTGTCTCAGGTTTGAAGGGTGCCTTCTCCATACTGCATCCTTCAGCTCCTTCCACAGATGCTCGATAGGATTTAGATCAGGGCTCATAGAAGGCCACTTCAGAATAGTCCAACGTTTTGTTCTTAGCCATTCTAGGGTGTTTTTAGCTACGTGTTTTGGGTCATTATCCTGTTGGAGGACCCATGACCTGCAACTGAGGCCAAGCTTTCTGACGCTGGGTGGCACATTTTGCTCCAGAATGACTTGATAGTCTCGAGATTTCATTGTACCTTGCACAGATTCAAGACTCCCTGTGCCAGATGCAGCAAAGCAGCCCCAGAACATAACTGAACCTCCCCCATGGTTCACAGTAGGTACAGTGTTCTTTTCTTGGTATGCTTAATTTTTGCGTCTGTGAACATAGAGCTGATGTGACTTGCCAAAAAGCTCCAGTTTTGTGTCATCAGTACAAAGGACATTCTCCCAGAAGCTTTGTGGTTTGTCAATATGCATTTTGGCAAATTCCAGTCTCGCTTTTTTATGATTTGCCTTGAACAGTGTTGTCCTCCTCGGTCGTCTTCCATTAAGTCCACTTTGGCTTAAACAGCGACAGATGGTGCGATCAGACACAGATGTTCATTGTCCTTGGAGTTCACCTCTAATCTCTTTGGAAGTTGTTCTGGGCTCTTTGGTTAACATTTGTATCATCCGTCTCTTCAATTTGTCATCAATTTTCCTCTTGCGGCCTCGTCCAGGGAGGGTGGCTATACTCCAATGGACCTTAAACTTCTGAATAATATGTGCAACTGTTATCACAGGAACATCAAGTTGCGGAGATGGTCTTATAACCTTTACCTTTAACATACTTGTCTATTATTTTCTTTCTAATCTCTTGAGACAATTCTCTCCTTCGCTGTCTGTGGTCCATGTTCAGTGTAGTACACACCATAATACAAAACAGCACAGTGACTACTTTTCATTCTTTAAATAGGCAGACTGACTGATTGCAAGCTTGAAGACACCTGTGATGCTAAGTACAGGACACACCTAACACACCTCCAACCTTCTTACTATAATATCAATAATAACTCATAGATATTTTTACATTTTAAGCACCAAGTTATTGGAAGTTGAGGAATTAATTTTGACATGATTAGTAATTAATCAGTAGATGTTATCAAAGAGCCATAGTTATATAGCAGTTCTTCAGAAGAATTAGATCACTCAGCAATTACTGGCTAGTTAATAGTGAGATCCTACTAGCATACTTATTGAGTAACTAACTAGTTGTTTTTAGTCGTGAGTAGGCATAAGTGTTAATGAAGAACTGTCAAGTAAGAGAACAAAAGATTCAGAGGAAAAGCAAATAATAAAAGAAACATTTTAAATATTACTTCATGGTGTTATCATCAGCTGTCACTAAGCATACTTTCCAAAATTTCCAGATGGATAGAATGAATGCAGTTGTGTAGCAAATTAAAGAATGGTCATTTCCTTTCTGCATCTCAACACTCAACATAAGTTTTTCATAATCCTATGTGAATCATCACAAATGGAAGGCTACAAAAACCTGAGATTCAACTAACAATGCACATTTTCAAACTGTAATTCACTGCAATTAACACCATTCCATTTACCTCAGTTATGCATCTTAAGTAATAACAAAAATAAAAGCAACCTCACTCAGTTTCAAATAAATTCTGAAGAGTTTATATTGTATTAAAATAAATTACATTATGCAGTTTAATAAACTGATAAACGGTGTTTGTATATTATTTAGAATGATATTCAATTACATCTGCTATCTAGGAAGAGTGTACATACATTTGTGCAAGCTTTATAGCCACAGAAAGGAAAATAAAATACATATTTAAATCAAAACCACAAAACAAAGGAAAATCAGGTAATACTATGGCACCTTCAACAGTACAATGTCCTGAAACAGATTAAATTTTTGTCTAGTCCTATGTTGTGAAGAGAAATGAGAACAACTGGTGGTGACATTAGCGCCTGTGAAATAAAATATAAATATTACAGGTGCTTTCCTTTATCAGTAAAATATTTGCAGGTTACTAGATTAATACAGTTACAGAGAAAAATGTAAAGAGCATCATCTGAATTGAACAGTACAATGGAGGGGGGGACGTGGCATTCCAAACATACAGTATCCCTGTCTCCTTACACATACTATCATGTTGGTAAAGGCAGACTTATGTTTAATTAGCTTTGGCAAAGAAATAGGAACAGGTGGGTGACAAATTATAGGGAAAATGGTGGCTTTCTTAGTGTAAGCGCATTTTGCTGGCATTCTGACTGATTAACCTATAATTATATATTTTTATCCAGATATGAGTGTTCTCCCCTAGGATGACAATGACCCCCCTTCACAGTGCATGAGGGTGCACTTTATTGTCTAGTGAATACAACAATGATGTAAATCATATGCTCAACCCAATTGAACATGTATGGAAGCTTTTATATGGTCATGTAAGATAGTGCTCTCCACCCCCTCCTCAAAACATAAACTGAAGGAATGCCTTCAAAAGAATGCCCCTGCCCCTGAGGTATTCTACATTTTGTCTTACAACCTGGAACTAAAATAGAATTATTAAGGATTATATGTCAGGAATCTACACAAAAGAATCATAATATTGAAGGGGGGGGATCAACATAGTGTGCAAAATTATTTAGAAATAAAAATGCAAAAGCTGTGATTATATAAGTAAGTATTCACCTCCTTTGCTGTGAAACCCCAAAAATAGTTCTGGAACAACCAGTTGCCATTAGAAGTAGTTGAATGGGGTTGGCCCATGTGCAATGGATGTGTCACATGATCTCAGTATAAATATAACTGATTGTGTCCAGCCCATTCCTTCCCATTTGTGAATTAATAGCTCAGTGGTTAAGGTGTTGGTTACTGATCAAAAGGTTGTGAGTTTACAACCTGTCACTGCCACCTTGAGGAATGGCTTAACCTTCAACTGCTCAGTGGTTAAAATGAAATGAATGTAAGTCACTCTGAATAAGGACATATATTTTGGGACAAAGTTCTGGAAGAGTGTCAATCAGAACTTTTTTTAAACCAATTAAAATCATTTTTTTAAACCAATTAAAAAACGGAGAGAACATATCACACAAAATGACCAAAAGTCAGTGACCAGGTAAGGAAGCAACTAAGAGGCCAAGAGTAACTCTGAAGGAGTTGGAAAGGTCTACAGCTCAGATGAGAGAAGTTGTTCACAGACAAACCTTGGCTTAGACACTCCACAATGCTGGACACAATGAGTATGCCAAAAACAAATCCATTAGTCTGAGAACACCATATCACTAGATAGTGAAGCATGAAGATGGTAGCATCACATTGCGGAGATGCTTTTAATAAGCACCAACTGGAAAATTGGTCAGATAGAGGGAGGTCAATCTTAGAATACAGGCCAATCCTACAAGACAATATATTCCAATTTTGAGACTGGGTCAACTTTAAACAGGACAATGAGTCTAAGCATACAGCCAAAGCTACACTGGTGTGGTTTATAACCAAGAGCCTGAATGTGTAAGAATGGCCCAGTCAAAGGCCAGATGTCAAGCTGGTTAAATCTGTGACAATACTTAAAAGTTGCGGTTCAACAGTAGTCTATTTCTATACCAAACTGACAGCTTCTACAAAATATGTTCAAAAATATAAGGAGCCAGATGATAAGATATACCCCAAAGGACTTGCAGCTGTAACTGTAGTCAAAAGTATTTCAATTGACCCAGGGGGTGAATACTTATGATGAACAAATTTCTGTTTCCTTCAAGGATTGCTCTGTATTTGGACCCATAGATCTTTCCTTCAACTCTGAACTGTTTTTTTTTTCCATTAATCTTTGTGGCAATAAAACATGTTATACACCTTATTTTTAAATCAGATATTTAAATTGCATATTTTAAATCAAAAGGTAAAAATCCCATTTGAGTCTATTCAAATTCCAGGTTGAAATTCTACAAAATGTTAAAAAGTTCAATGTGGATAAATACTTATGCAAGGCATTTTAAAGATATTGGGGAGGCCAAGCAACTTATAAAAACACTTTGGGGGAGTTCTGTATATTTATTTGGATTTCTTTTCTATAGCTACAATGAGACTTACTATTTGTCTCAGGTTGTGACTTGTAAAAGGTTGGCTAAACCATTCTAATACACATCAAACATAACATTACATTATTATACAAATCACTGCAAATAGGCATTTTGATGAAAGGATGCAAGGATTAATACAGTGACATTAAGGAGAAAACAATTGGGGTTTTCACATTTTGATTAAATAAGAGAAACAATAGATTTTTCACCTTGTTAAAATACTTCAACAACATCTTGTTTAAAATGTGTTAAGTTGCATTAATCAACAGTGACTTTATTTTTATCATATTATTGTGTGAATTTTAGCAGGGCTATATGAGCTGATAAATTTTTTTTGTTGTACCATCCATTATCCATTATCTATACCGTTTTATCCATCTGGGTCGCAAATCAGTGCTTCGAAATTCACCACACTGCTTCTTGCATGCGGTCTGAGGGGCTGGCTCAGCTGTTATTTTTATTTATTTATTTATTTATTTATTTGATTTTCTGCATCTTGAGCTGCCTACAGCTCCTTAATTATTGCATAACAACAAATATAGATGAAAATAGGCATAGCATAAGAATGGAATTCCTGCTGCTATTATAACAAAGATGATGTTTCATGGGGAAAAATAATTGTTATTAGTGCCCGTTAGTGATGGGAAGTTCGGCTCTTTTCAAAGATTCGGCTCTTTTGGCTCGGCTCCCTTAAAAGAGCCGGCTCTTACG
>JAQQZX010116007.1:0-10440 GCA_030068355.1 Notoglanidium maculatum | reverse complement strand
GTGTCGGCCCTGTGGTGGACTGGCGACCTGCCCAGGGTGTACCCCGCCTCTCACCCCAAGATGCTGGGATTGGCTCCCGCGACCCAGACGGATAAAGCGCTATAGATAATGGATGGATTTTAAAAACCTATTCTATTTAAGTGTATTCATATTTAAGATTTTCACACCAGATCTTTTTGGAATCATCAGGATTTCTTCGATTCACAACTCTGTTCCTTCTACTACACACTAGCAGGATCAGTTCAGAACAACACCCCAATATTACAACACCATATAACAATAATTAGAGTGACCTGCAGGTCAGCGTAAATGTACTTGAAGTGTTAAAACATTAAACCATCATTCTGCAGTTCTCCATGTAATGTGGAAATACAGGTACACCAAAAGCTGCAAGACCAAATTTCACAATTTTATTTCCTGGATTTTATGCAATACAAAAAGTACAGTCAATTGCAAAACAAATATACAGTGAGGGCAAAGACACATTTACACACATAATGTCTTTAAATATGCACAAAAACGTATGTGTTCATAAGCTATGTTTAAAAAATAAAACTGATTTTTAAAAAAAAAAAGGATTCAGATACCACAAATAACTAGGGTTTGTTCTTTTTTTGCAAAGCTGTTGTTGGTAATTACAGCTTTGAGACGTCTATGGTAAAAAGCTTTTTGAGGCATTGTTGTCTAATTTTAGCCCATTCCTCTTGGCAACTTATCATCATTTCCCCAAGGTAAAGAGGATCCCTCTGATGTGCTCATAATTTCAAAATCTTTCATAAATTTTCATAAAGGTCAGGAGATTGGAGAAACCATGCAACGCCTTCCCGAGTTATTCTGGCTGTATGTTTGCGTTCGTCTTGTTAAAATGTCCGTCTTCTACTCAGATGCAGTTTCTTGGCTGATGAGATTAAGCTTTTTCTTGATTATGTCCCACTACATCGCTCCATTCATGTTTCACTCAGTGACGTGTAACACCAGTACTGTTTGCAGAGAAGCAGCCCTGTATCATGATGCTCTCACAACCGTGCTTCACTGTAGATATGAGGTTCCTGGGATCACAGATCAACCTCTCTTTGTCCAAATGTATTGAGCTGAATTATCGCCGAAGAGTTTTACTTGTGTATGTTGCTCCAAAAGAGATCTGATTTCTCTATCTTTGACCCCATTTACACTTGGCATTAAAATGCGTCTTGGCCGATCTGATCACAACTGGACAGCGATAAATATAAGTGTAAACGACCTCCAAGACGCATTCACACAAACCACTTGCCGAGGTGGTCTGGGACGCATTTGACCACATACCTTCCGTAGTGTAAACGTTAATGCGTCCCCGACACGGTCGTAACAGGAAAATACGTCATTAATGCTGGACGCGGTGGTTGTTTTGGTAACAGCGCGACATGCTAGAAAATGGAGAGGAGCTCCATTACGATGTACGTGGTTGGAGTGCGAGAAAATAATGAAGGTATGTTGCAGGTTTAACAGTTTAATATAATTTTGTGTGGTGACCTTTGACCTTCTAGCGGACGTGGTGTAGGCAGTAACGAAATTTGAACAAAAGTGGTCAGCTGGACACCTTGGAGACGCACGATAAACACAGGTGTAAACGGCGATGTGTCTTGGCTGCCCATTTGTGACCTGAATGCTGAAGACGCATTTTAAAACCAAGTGTAAACAGGGCATTTAGGAGGAGTTTTGTGTGAGGTGCAGGAACGGAGATGATTGTGGTGCAATTCATTGCATGTAACAGTTGTTCCTGTTGTTTGCAACTCTTTTCAAGTGACTGCTGGCTTCTTTCTTATCTTCCTTTTCATTAACCTAAGACTGCATTGTGAAATCTTGAATAGCACCCCTGTCTGGGGATGATTAGTTGTGGTTTGATGAACTTTACACCTGAATCTGATAATCCTGACAGGAGTGTTTCTCTGTGGCTTTTTCCATTCAAGTGTTTAATAATGTTCTCCCTGAGAACTTTTACTTTCTCCACAATTGCTAATTGTTTTATTAAACCTTCCCAACCAATGGCAATGTCTTTTATGATACCAGCAGGTGCAATTTGAATGACATCATTTGTAAGCAATAGTTTAAATACAGTGGCAGAATATTTTTGTCAAAAGATCTTATGTATGTAAATTTGAAGTGGATATACTGTAGGTGCTGGGAGTATATTAAATATCAAAAACAATAGTACCTGAATACTTATTTCCCCTTGCTGTGTATATAAATACAATCCACACACATAAATAAATGCAAAAGCCAGCAAAGGAAAACTTCAATCCAGTGTCAAAATGATGGTCTGGGGGCAATAAGAGATTTGCCCTCTCAAGGCGGCTGCAGAAACATGCTATCCCATTCATACAACTGACCAGCTGAAAGTTAAGGGTCTTGCTCAAGGGGAAATGGATAAGTGTAATGCTATGATTTGAACTCAGTTCCAATCAGTATTCTGCTTCTTTAACCACAGAACTGCCACAAAAACCCGAAAATCCTTACAAGCTACTTGTGAGACATTTTTTCTACATTAGAGAAGAACCTTGAGCAAACCCAGATTTGAACCCAGATCACAAAATCCAAAAGTTCAGCATGCAAACCATTACACCATGGTACAGCATCACAACACTACTGTTCATTTCTTCTTCTTTGTCGTCCTTCCGGTGCTTTCTTCCGGATTCACGCTGCCGCTTGTAAAAACGTGAAACGCGGAAGGCGCTCTCTAGAGGTTTGTCCGTTCTGGGCTACTGTAGCGGTGCAACATGGCGGCTCCGCAGAGGTGGACCCGCTCCCTGTGTAGATATAAAGGGCTCGTTCTAAACTTATGAAAACACAATGATTCGTAGTTACGGGTAATTATACACTAATGAAACATTTATGAATTCCATAAGTAGATTATGGAATATATACTCAATTTCTGCTAACAGATACCCTCAGATTCCTACATAGTGGACCTTTAATATGTCAAAATCAGAGGCAGTCTTTTCCTGTGTGGATTTCTGTTATGTCTCACTTTTACACACTGGAAAATGGAACCGAAGCGTAAAAAATCTCCAGTCGTGTATTTATGGATGTGAAAGCGTTACTGGTCTAAACTGCTGCATTGATTCCAACGGACTTCTATCTGTGACAAAACATGGGCATCAGACGGCCTGAAAAAAACGTCTAACAAACGGTCTGAGTGTAAATAAGCCTTTTTTTTTACGTATTCTTTTTTGTTCTCTGTTAATTCTTCACGTTAATTATCTGAGACGAAACCGATCAGTCGAGGCTCACGTTAATGAGTCTCCTTTAACATAAATTTATACAAACTCGACAGTGAAGAATGTAGGTTAGAGTAAGAGATTTTCTTTCAGGATTTAAATGAATAGTGCGTTTCTTGCAAATGCTGTTGTTCTGTGTAACATGACATCCCTGACATTGCTCCAGAGAGGAACTCGTATACAGTACAGTGCTGTTTATATTCCTGTGTATGCTAAGAAAAGCAAATTTAGCAATCAATACAAGGAGAAAAAAAAATCTTCTCAAATCACCTTTCCCCTCTTCATTTCCCTTCTTCACCACTTCACTCTGCCTTTTGTTTGCCGTTCTCCCGTGTCCGTTTCCCTCCAGGGCATTGAGAGTGTAATAATCTCTTCAGTGTGTGTGTGTGTGTGTGTGTGTGTGTGTGAGTGTGTGCTTTCTGACGTTATTCAGACCTTCCCATCAGTGTGTCTGGAGCCCAGAGGAGAGTCCTGCGCCATACACAGCCATAAATAACCAATGGGCTGTTGCTCTCCTCTTCCCCTTCTTCCACCCAGACCATACTGAGATGCTTGCAGATTGCAAAAGTTTACACGCCCCTCTCTCATGGTTATGTGGGTGGGGAAAAATGAAGAGTGAAATTCAGAAAGCTCTAGAAATATTGGCACCCTTCATGGGCAACCTTCTCCACGGTTAGTCGTCTTCCGTCCTCATTTTTCGACACCTTCGTAAATCATGTAACAGCAGTGTAAGTAGTATAGGATATAAGGAGAGTGTGTGTGTGTGTGTGTGTGTGTGTGTGTGTGCGCGGTAATGAATGGAAACATGCTTCGCTCCAGTCTGAATAAGTGCTGTAAGGGTTCTTTCTCCTCCATATGATGCCCCCAGTGCATTAAATAACTGTCTTTCATCTGCATACAAATGCACAAAATACTGGATCATTTCCTTAAATCATGATCTCTCTCTCTCTCTCTCTCTCTCTCTCTCTCTCTCTGTGTGTGGTGTGTGTCTCAGTCTCCGTCTCCTTTCTTTGACTGTTCTCTCAGATTCATTTCTACAATCTGTGCACTTACAATGATGAATTTCTCTCTCTGTGTGTCTTTGTCTTGCTATTTCTCTCTCATTCTCTCTGTGAATCTGTCACACTGACGTTCTGATGTTCTCTCAGTAGCGCTTTTTCACCCCTCTCTCGCTCTCTCTCTCGCTCGTGCGCTCTCTCTCTCTCTCTCTCTCTCTATCTGTGTGTGCGTGCACTCAGACACGCACCACTTTTTCTTACCTATATTCTCTGTAAAACCTCTAAGTAGTCACTTAAAATGTTATTTATTATCTGAGAACCTTGCAGTAGAGCTCATGCAGTCTGTTTGGATCCATAACCTGCTCTAATGGAGATAAATTTTTTATAATCCCAAAACTAACAAACACCATTTTTCTTGTTATTCCACACTAGGGATGGAAAAAATCGATTCTAAGATGCGTTGCAGATTGCAGCACGCTTGAAAGATACTACAATACAGATATGGATGCAAATATGTAGAATTGGGTGTCACGTTCCTGCCTTCACTGTGTTCATAATCGCATAAACTACAGATGCTTACTTAAGTGAAAAAATCCCAACCAACTATAAAAACACAAATGGTTTTTCCACAGTATTGTAATTTCAGCATTAACTTCATTTTTCACCCAAAGTAATGTTTTTATTTAACTACTATTTTAGATATATTTTATATCTGCCATTTTTAAATTATGCAGTTATCCACTCCACATGTTCACTACAGAGGGTATAACATGATAGCATTGTCAACACACTATAGTGCACTATTTGCATAATAGAATGCTATTATAATAATTTGCATAATAGAATTGTTAACCTGTTGGAATAAATGACCTACGTATGTGAGAAAAAATGTGAGAATAAAATAAGCTAGGAAAAATACCATATAGTCCAAGTCAAGGGAACAATTGGTTCAACCTAGAACTCTAAAGAGTTCTTCAGTTCTTTGTAGAAACCTAAAACGTACTGTTTCTCATTCAGAGAGGGTTCCTGGTTGAGCTGTTTTTCAAAAAGTAGAACATTGCATCATAAATGTAAATGTATGTGTGTCTTTTTTTCTGTATAAATTAATTGAAAATATCTAAACAATCTATGAAGATGCACAAAGAATCATATTATGATTGCATATTTATTGGCACCCTGAATGAAAATCTAATGGTGGAGATCTTCGAGATTCATTCTGCTTTCCAACACCTCTTTCTCATCCTCCCTCCTCCTTCCCCCGTCTTCCCCTGGGATCATGGACGAGTGTGTAGCAGAGGACATAATGGCCACAAACACACACCACGTCTGCTCGTCACCACGAGCGTGAACAGACACGTCACAGGCGTGACCCAGCCAGACGCGACTGCTCTGAGCAAACATTCTCACATTTAATAGATTTTTTTCCCGAGTGCGCGAATAATTCATCATGCTTTCGTCAAGGCCACAGGCTGTGAGAGAGGACGACGAGAAGAGCTACTGAGCAAGAATGATGTGGTTTATAATTCTATTACTCGCTCACACAGCCGCTCTGAGGCTGTAACAGCCTGCCGTAAGTAATGACGCCCTTCAGTCGTGAGCAACCGAACTCGCACCTCTGAAATTACTCAGACTCTCACACAAACCCATGTCTCTACCGGCTCTTCTGATTGGATGTGTCTCCACACAGTCTGTCGCTTGATTGGTTCCTGCCCAGTTCCTTTTTTTGGGGTCTTGATAATGTTGTGTTGTGGATCCGGCCGGCTCAGATCTGATCCATGACAAATAATTGATGGAGTCCTTCCAAAAAAAAAAAAATTTATGAGATGCACCAAAAAACCAATGCGGTCAAAAGCCACAGTTGGGAATTAGAGTGGAGTACAAAAGTTTGTATACCCGTAGGATCAAATGAACGACTCATTTTATTCCATAACAGTAAGAAGATGTGTCGTGTTGATATTCCTTCATTTTGTTTACAATTGCTCAGTTGTTACAGTCTCAAACACACTTTACCTGGAAACTTTGTGTACTGCTCCATTATTATTACTGAAATGCACTGAAGTTACTTCCTGGATTCATCTTCAGTAAGCACTTTATCCTGATCGGTGTCATGGTGGATCCGGAGCCTATCCCAGGAGCAATGTCGCCTATCCAACTACCTGTAATGTGACTTGGGGAAAGCCGGAGGACTGGAAGGAAACCCACGCAGAGCTCAGAATGGGATCAGGAACCCTGGAGCTGTGAGGCGGTACAGCTACCTGCTACACTACTATACTGCCAATATTGTATACAGTATATATCGTTGGCACCGGCATTTTTGTTTACGTGATTTTGTTCAATTTTTTTTTTACCATTCTGTCTTAAAAATAAAATTGACAACAGCAGATGATGACTTAGGATTTTAATGTTATTGAATAATGTGCTTGAGAATGAGCTGCAATCTTTCTGCTGCTTCCACTCTGTCCACTCATTTCGACGCAAATGCGCTTGAAAGCCGATGATGCATGCTCAAAATGTCTGGCACAAAATTGTAATTTTGGCAGGCGCTCCTTGTGCATACCATGAAATATAATCCTGCCTGTATATATTATACCAAGTCAATAAATTGCATCTTTACAACTGCTTTAACTGCCTTTTAGCGTTCTTTGGTGAAATATAAGCTCTTCTGTGTAGGTTTAATGTGTTACTCATAAAAACCCACAGCATGTGCATTTGTACTTGTTTGTGACTGTCCATTTACAGAACCATAACAGAGTGATCTGTTAAATGAAATTGTGTATTGAGGTTGTTTTTGTCCACTTGGTTATTATTTATTAAATTATAATACATGTCAGTTCATGCACAATAAGAGCATTCCACATGGATGTTAATTTCGACCCCCACAGACACATTATTGCAGTTTTCACCGTGAAGGGTGGAGAATTCAGAGTGTGTCTTATGAACATTGGTGCCCTCTCCTGACTGAGACCCTCACATTGCCTTGGGTTGCAGTCTGGTCCTCTTTATTCAAAATGAGACTCTTACATAAATGTGTTGACTTTGGGTCATTTTCCGACACAAATAAAGTGTGGAATCGTTTCAATATTTCTATATTTTAGGGTTTCTTTGTTTGTTTTCACGAAATACTTATTGACATCTTCACACAATCAGCGTATCATTTGTCTATTGGACAATGTGTGAAAGTCAGCAGAACATTAACATCTTCCTGGTGAGTCCATGTCAGCTGGGTTTCCTCTGTGGTTTTGCACAAAACAGAAGTTCGAATTCGTAATTGCGAATGGTCTGTGTTTCCACCAAGTGATGTCATGCGATTAAAGCTGGGTTTCGTCCTCTCACGACAGAACACTCTTTATTCAGAAAGGTAGCATTTCCGTTTGCACGTCATGTCATGTCATGTGACTTAAATGAATGAAAAATGTGTTTCCGTTTCAATTTTGCCAAACATTGCTTTATCGAATCGTCTGAAAACCACCTTATGCAAGCTTAGCCTAACCCTGGAGCGCTTTTTAAAAATTCACGTCTTTCCATTACTCATTTTTTAGTTCACAGTTTCAAATTGTGCATTAATGGAAGCCTTGTGGTGATTATGATAGTCTGTTTGCAATACAGAAGTAATCATACAAGTGGATTTTAGATTTAATAACTTAAACTCTTTTATTGTACATCTGTTTAGGTCTATATATACTGGGCAATACTAATATTTTCCAATATTTAATTTTCATCATTAAGATACAGTACAGCTAATAATAATAATAATAATAATAATAATAATTTGATTGGGCAGTAAGTTCTGCTCTTCGTATACAGATCTTTTACAAAATTTATCATCTATAAATTACACTCCATATCACATGATCACTATATATTTTTTTCACATGCTTTTTTACACACATGACAAATTTATGAACATTTCTCATTTGCGTCTGAGACGTGTGGTATACTGAGCAGCATAAGATTGTCGGAAAGTCTGTGGCTCCTCCACTTCTTCCTCAGAGTCGTATCTGTCCTCCTCCTCCTCCTCGTCCTCCTCCTCGTCCTCCTCCTCATCCATCTCCTGCTGTCTGTGAAAATGTCTGTTCAGAGACTGAAGAAGAGAAGCAGGTGAATGAAGAACATCTATAAACACAATACCACAGCAATTTGTTTTGTTTTATTTTATTAATTAAAGCAGCACCTCATTCCTTTTACCTGTTTTATGGAACGTGACAAGTTAGTTCTTATCAGTTACTTTATAGCAGCTATATTCAGTCTACTTGCAGAAAACTTTTATCATTTGTGATTTGCAGCTGCATTAATGTCGGAGCTGCTCTTATAGAAATCAACCAATCAGAATGGAGAATTGATATTCAAGAGTGTTTGAAAAAGGTCATGTATGAACAACAATCTCTTATTTGCACTCCAACCATGTGAGGATAAGACATCTTTGGTCAGCTAAAAATAAATATAATAATATTAATACTATGAAATATAATAGGAGCAGAGAGTTCTTTTAGAGTGATGCTATAGAAGGACTCTTTTGGTTTTGTAAGGAACTTTTGGTTAATGGTGTCAGCCAGAAATGAAAAATTACCAGCATGTAGTATTTTATCATGTTGAAGGGCTTTTGCGGTGCAACGTTTTGTGGCAACAACAAAGAATAGCTCAGGAATTATGGAACAAAAACATTCTTTAGGGAACTAAAAATGGCTTTTTAGGAGACCGAAAAAGGTTCTTCTAGACCACGGCTCTGAGGCTACGTCCAGATTAATACAGTTTAGTTTTAAAACAGTGATGCTTGTAAATCGTTATCCACGCTGCGTTCACCACTCCTAGTCGCGGCTGATGTTTGTTTACTTTCAGAAAAGTGTCATGTGATAGGAGTGTGACGAATCAGGAAGGGCGTCGTGGCTAATCAGACCCAGTCAGGAAGCAAACGAGTCTGCAGCATCGTTTCCAGGCCTCCGTTTCTGGCCGCCCACACTGAAACGTTTTCAAGCTAAATTAATATGAGTGTGAACACGGAGAAGAACCTCTTGATTTTAGTAACATGTTTAATTTTAGGCATGAACTCTTCGGTAGATTCTAAAGAGCTCTTCAGATGAAGTTTACGCATTCAGAGAGGAACTCTAGAGGAACCTTTTTCCTCCGAGAGAGTGTAGTATTGGACTGTATACAGACCTTAAGGAGTGCTTGTCGTCATTTATTATAGAAAGCAGTCATAAGTCGTGATGTTTCCCCTTTAACTAAAGGATAAATTATTTATTGCATGCTTGAGTCACCTTTTTTGGCTGATCCGAGGTCCGCTTGGGGTTGGAGAGGCTCGGCTGGTGAGCCGGTCTGAGCGTAGAATGAGTGGGACTCGGGTACCGTGTGGTATTGAGGGTACTGATAGGAGCCATGCTTTCAAAAAGAGGAGTAGAAATCTGGATTTGGTTCCTGAAAAACTGCAGAAGAGTTTTAGGACATTTTCTAATGAGTTCTTTCAATTCTACAAAATGATAAATTCAGCAGTAATGTGCAGGTCAACAAAATAGGCAGCAGAAAAACTAAAAAAACTATCATCAAAAAATTGATATCTCCTGAATATGCAAATAAATTAGACCACCATCTCCACCAGCCCCATCTCCCTTGTTGATGTGAGATTTCTTACACATTCCTCTAATTTGCACAGATGTCATTTGCATATTGAAACATGATTGGCCCTTATATTTAGTGACACAATAACATGCTAAATCAATGCTTATAATACATAAAGTAGCCATGTTGCAATGAGCGTAAATAATAATTTAGACTTGTAGGCGTATCCAGACTTGCACTGTTTGCTGTTGTCTACGCAGAAGGTAACATATGGCCAACTAGCTAAAAAACAAACAACTGATGGCTAATGCAGTCTGAAACAATGTTCTGACTTTGATTAGCAATCTGCTGAGCTTGTGCTTCCTGCAAGCGCCAAAGAAAACAAGAGTGCGCATCAACCTAATGTGGTTATACATGATGCTATAGATGATGTTTTTTGATTTTCAGTAAATGAAATTGCTTGTTTGTTTCAATAATTTGTTTTTCTATTTTATGCTGTTGCCTATCAGTAATGTTGCAAATGAACTAATGGAACAATTTCCTAATATTTGCCTGGGGAAGTCCATCCATCCATCCATCCATCCATCCATCCATCCATCCATCCATCCATCCATCCATCCATCCATCCATCCATC
>JAQQZX010115986.1:0-10051 GCA_030068355.1 Notoglanidium maculatum | reverse complement strand
CATGTGAAGTGTCTCTCCACATTGCGCCGCTTCGCCGTCGCCTCACTCGCCCCGCAAATGACGCACACACATTTTTCTTTCACTATCGTAAAAAGAACTCTTCCACCCAATCACTGTGAAAATAAGTTTTCTTTCTTTTTTCTGCCATGTTTTTGGGGGTAGAAGCCGCATCCATCTCCTCATCTCAGCAAACACTGAGGTTTGTCATGTGCACAGTACTGACCTTTGAAGCAGACTAGGTCAGAGTTCATGTAGGCTATATATAAAATATTTGTGTTTTCACATTTTTCTACATCAATGCAAGTGTGATTCAAAAAGAATAGCAATACAGTTAAATTAAATTTTAGACAGGGGTCATTGGTGACCAGTGCTATTTTTAGAACATTATTGTACTACACTACATTAACACATTACATTATTTGCATAACTTGCAGCCTTTTTTTTGGGCCTAGATGCGGCAGGCATCAGGTTCTATTTGCTTATTTTGAATATTTTGATTTTCAAATCATAATCTTGCAATAATCATTATAATATTTAAATAATAATAATAATATTTATAGAATATTATATATAATTGTTAAAAAAAATTCTTTGTCCATTTATGCATGGATTTGTATCAGTAAAACATGAGTGAGCCACATTGCACTAATCATACATGTTGTTTTGTCTCGAAATACTGTTTCTTAAATTCATTTTTAATTTATTGTTCTTGTTTCATGTTTATTTCATTATTTTCAACAACTTTGTTTTTTGACTAATTAAATTAGGCAATTTTGGACAAACTGGATTTTGAAAGTATCAAACCTGAAATCCCACCACCTTCATCAGCCTTCCCTCCGAAGTCATTTCTCCAAAACACACGAACGCGCACTGCCTGACTACAGCTGGAGGATGAGTCCACATCATTGTCATATCCAACTACTTCATGTCTCATTCACATGCATAAACACTTAACATTATCATAATGAACGTAAACAGCGAACATGAATATTGTTAGTACTCACTGCTGTCGACTAGCTCGCTAGTATTAGCAATAAGTCTGACTAGATTTGTAGAAGACAGCAGTCACGCACAATGAGTGCACGGGCAGAGTGCTCGCAGGTAGACAGGCAGGTAGGCCATCCAGACACTGCAGTCAGACCCAATTAAATAACTGGACGGCCTTTTTTCAGCCCTGAGACTGCCACGGATGATGCACCTTTTATTGTCAGATTTATTCGTTGCTGTTGGGATGTAAAGAGAATTTCAAGGAAAATACCAAAAAAAATTCTTATGAAAAAAACTACCTACCCTGCCTTTAATGCGCTTTATATATATTTTTTTTATTTGTTTAGAAAAATGGTCGAGCCTACGTAAAGAAAGAAAGAAAGACTCGTTTAATTTTAAAGCAAGTTATATTTTATTTGAATCGTTATAGAAGTTATCCTTATTTTTGCATGAGTGTCTCTCAAACCAATTATAAAGTGTGTAAAAGGCAGGAATGTGATGTGAATTCTTTTGCGGGTGCGTGTGTGTGTATATGTGTGTGAGAGGGGATTGTTTTGTGCATTCTTTTAGCTCCTACTAGAATAAGGGGGTGTGTTTGCATACAGTATGTTTTGCATGTGGAATTTGTGTGAGACGATCTGTCATTAAGGAAACTCGTTTTCGAGTAACGTGGAAAGTAAGGGCACATTCCTGCGGTGGGTGGCGTTCAGTGACAGGGAGTGTGTGTGTGTGTGTGTGTGTGTGTGTGTGTGTGTTCTGCATGACTTTCAGTAAAAGGTGTAGGTGTGGGCAGACAAAGCAGGGTCCATCGTTTCATACCAAAGATGAAGCACTTATCAGATGCAGTCACTCGACACCTATGTTAAATACTAAAAGTCACATTTTAACAATTAGCTTCTGAAGGAATTTAAATGTGATCACTGAGCGTGTGTGTGTTTTATTGCTAGCTAGCTAGCAAGTGACTTTCAAATTAGTATAGAAACAAAAATATTACTTAGCAAAAAATTAAGTGTTAAGTTAATAGAAGTACGTTTCTACATGTATTAGCGCTAGTTCGCTTACTTTTAGCCATTTGAAGCCTTTTTGACTGGCCCTTGTTCATTTTAAAGCCTTCTCTGACTGGCCTGAGTGTGTGTGTTGTTCCTTTTTTACATCTGTGTGTTTCGTCCCTTATTTAATGATGTACATTTATAGATATACAAAGCAAAATCATGCTACACTAGCTAGCAAATCACGTGCACTGCCTAGCTAACTATTGAAAGCTAGCAAGTTACAGCCACTACACGGGAACGATGCCTGCCAAATTGCGAACACAAATACTTGTGTGTTACAAAAGTGCAATCAAAGTACAGTAGTAAAAATGTCAGAGAACTGCTGATAGAATCTGGACCTGCTATAAAGTTATGGAGGAGTGTCTTCTAACCGGGTGTGTCGGCTTTTTCACTCAATGATAGGAGTGCCACCGCTCTCTGGGTTTAAACGCATTTTTTTCAGAGGAGTGTCACACGGAGTCTCGCTTTTCACGCATGGGTACAATGGCACTAAGGCACCCAGGTGTCTCAAATATGCGAGACAAATATGCGGCAAAATGCATCACGGCCTTTTTACAAGTGACATGGAAGCGAAATAGGAGATAATAGGAGATGATTAATGAAATGAAATGAAATCATACATTATGGCCTCTCTGGGGTTTCAGGACAAACCCATTACACACTGACTGACCTGTAGACACAGCTTTCTGTCAACACTGTTGATATTGAGAAGCGATATGCTGTTAACAAAAATGATGGTTTCCAAGCGTATAGTTTAAACCGGGGTTTAATAGCCGTACAACCCTGAGTCAGCTTTACCATCCTCTACAATATAGATCAAGGTCAAGATAAGCAACTTACATGACTGAACGATGACGACATTTGCATTTTAATGCTTAACCATTAATTACTAGTTTACGGCTATAGAGTAAATAAGACAATTTGAAGTGATTATGTTTTATTTCATAGCAGTGATTTATGTTTCCACTTATGACTAGCTTCATGAATTTGATGCAGAGAGAATAAAAGTGTACTTCTCTGTCCAGTCCTCTTTATACAATCTGTTTTCCTTTCTTTAAGATCTGCCGTCAGCTAAAGGAATTTGCCCTATCATCAGCAGATCCCGTTCATCCCATCAGTGTGAATCTGGAACATTCCACAGCCGTCTGTGTCCAGGAGCGCTTCCTGGGTGAGCAGCATGGCATACTCTCTCTCCCCCTGTCAATCACAGCTAGCTAATTGTGAGATCAGGTATGCGGAAAAGGGAAGATAGCGCTTTCCTCCATGTGTGTGTTAGGGTGTCTTGTAAGGACAAGAATACAGAGGTTGGTTTCATGTGTTTTGAAGGAAACACGTATTAGCCTTCACCCTCCCTGGTCAGTAGTTATGAAAGGAGGACATTAGCTAGTGCGTGGGAATTGGCAAAGAGAATATGAGCGGGAAATTGTTTGTGTTTGATGGATCACATCGATCAGTTCTATTACAGCATTTTTTGTGTTATTGGTTGGATCTGCTGAAATGCGTCCCGTTGATGAGCCCCTGTATGTACAATAAACAGTTGGGCCAGTTTCTGAGCCCTGGTATGTTCAATAATCACATCCCTCCCTAAAGCACCTGCTGTATTAGCTCCACATTAGCTTGATCTCTACAGCTTTTCCAGACCATTAACTGGCATTTCACTATTTTGTATCCTCTTAGTGGCTTTTTCACCAGGTACATTATTAGCTCACTGACTGTACTCTATTTGTTGCTCTACACAGCGTCCTGGCTCACCCTCTGCCCTGCCCATTAATTCACAGGTTCATAACCCTAGTCCTGAACATTACACTAATACACTAACGCCACACTAATACATTTTAGTTTTAAAATGTGTTGCTTTTGCTACGCTTACACCTCGTGTCCATACTACTCTGCCCCTTTTAGTTTGAAAACTCCAGAGTTGCGTTTTAGTGTGGATGAGGGAAAACGGAGGCTTTTGGAAACGATGACGCAGACTTCTCCTTCTCTGACTCGTCACGCTCCTATCACCTGAGCCTTTTCCAGAAGTAAACAAACGGCGTCAGCCTCGGCTACAAGTGGTGAATGCAGCATGGATAATGAATTACAAGAATTGCTGACATTGCTGTCTTTGCTAGCAGCCGCTGTGCAGTTACAATACAATAACACTACAATTGCCTACACGCGCAGGAAAAAAGCTATTCTTCGTGTGATCCGGTACTAAGCAGACAAATTAAGAGTAGACAATCTGCTTCTTGTTTATACTGGCACGCGCTTGTCCAGTGTGATACGCATTTTCAGGTTTGTTAGTCTGGATGCAGAATATTAATCCTGAGCAGATATTATTTTATTTGGTTGATGCTTCATTCTCGGTTTAGCTTTGACTCTGACATGACGGTGTGTGTGTGTGTGTGTGTGTGTGTGTGTGTGTGTGTGTGTGTGTGTGTGTGTGGTGCTGGTACAGGTAAATCAGGTGCAGCAGCATTTTAATCACCTCGGTATCGCTGCTGGATTTTGAAACGATCTTCTCAAAAAAATTCCAATCAACGCTGGTCAGAAACAGACACTGATAAAAGCACGAGCTGTAAATGCCCAGTAGTGATGATCTATGTTTACATGGAAACAAACCTCCAACACCAAAATTATCTTGACTAATTGTTTAGGGAGGATAAGGAGGATGTTTTGTAAGTTTCAGTTTTGGTCACAGAGTTACTTTAAATACAGATTAATGTCAGTGTAATACCACAGCACTGCGCCTTTAAGTGAGGAACTGTGTGGTTTTGCGAGGTGTTTATGAAGACAGTGGGACTCCAGAGCAGAGCTGTGTTTCCAAGGCGTGTGGTGTGTGTGTGTGTCTGTGTGACAGAGAGAGAGCGAGAGAGAGAGTCATAAGCTTAGAATCCTCCCTAAGATCAGGAAACAAAGGCAGAAAGAGAGACTTTGAATGCACAAAACTGCTGTGCTGCAGGGAATCCAGCGACAAACACAGCTCCTGCTGTCAAATCCCAGATTTACTAATAAAAAACCAAAAAACAGAAATGCACTGGTATCAAGGCTGCGATCTGGTGAGATTTGTGTGAGATCTCCACTTACATAAGCTTGTGTGTGTGTGTGTGTGTGTGTGTGTGTGTGTGTGTGTGTGTGTAAGTGATGACAGTCACACCCAGATCACCCAGAAGAACCTGCTCAGCTGGACTGATCTAAAACACACGACGAATCCTTCACACATTCATGAGCAGGGCGGGGCAGAGAGACAGGTTGTTCTCTGGTTCATTCCTTCCATTCCCTGCCTACACACATACACATACACACACACACACACCTTCCACACCCTTATGGTACATAAGCTAAGCTGATTAATCTTTATTAAAGCAATATCTTTGAGTGTGTGATATTATGCTATATCATATCATGCTATGTATAATATAATATTATGACATTATGAAAAAGGAATAAATATTAATACAAACTGATGCAAAATGACATAATGTAAGAAAAAATGCTACTTTTAGTTATAGAAAACTTTTTTTAAATGAATTAAATTCATATTTCCCGCCGCAAACTACAAAATAGGTTTCATAATGTCCCTGAGAACATGACATCTCTGCATTTGTTCATCTCACCCTCAATCTTAATCCTGCTTCTGAAAAACCTCACCCAGAGGATCATACTACCACCACCGTGCTTTACTGTACAGATGGACTCATTAGCTTTGCCTGGTTTTCTTCTGATGTAACTCGTGGAAAACCAGGTTTAACCTTAGTTCCAACTGACCTATTAGAATCTAGGTGGCATTCTAAAAAAGATAGAAAAAAAAGCAAAATTATTCAGACTTGGTGAAGAAAATGAGTAAAAGCCTTATGGAAAGAGTCTGAATAACCTTGAATTTGTTTTATTAAAATAATCACACAATTTAAAATATTATGTCTACGTTCGCCAATAATTCAAGATCATTTTCAATGGCTAAGACTTTTTTCCTGACCTTTTTATGGTTAGCGCATTTTCCAAAGTAGTATAGACAGACAGACAGACAGACAGACAGATGTGACTGTTTGATTTAGGTTTTAGGTTGTATGTTGTTTGAGTTTGAGTGACAACAGTGTAATCATTGTGTTTAATATACAGTGTAAGGTTATTGTATAATCAGTTATAATTGTCCTTCTTGAAGGGTGCCAGTACTTCTGAACTTGACTGCTGACATGTAAATACATAAATAGATATGGATATAGACATATAGATAGATAGGTAGATAGATAGATAGATAGTGCCAAAAGTGCCATTTTGGAATGTAAATAAGGAAGTATTTGCGTTAATAAAGTATTTAAATATTTTTAAAGGTATACCTGATCTTCTATTCCAACAGTTAGCCCTGGATTATCGTAATTTCCCTGATTTCCACAAATGTGATTATTTAACGTGTCTGTGGGTAAGTGTGTGCTCACAGCGCCCTCTGTGTGTGACAGACAGTAGTGCAGGCAGATTTAACACAGCTCAGTATTAAAGCCCACGTGTTTGAGTCTCGGGGTCACTCCAGTCCTCCTCACTAGAATGTGCTTCTGTATTACTGACCTGGTGCTGAAGGAGAGCAGCTCGCAGGAACCCCTGTGACTGAGGTGCTGTGCCTGAGATGTCCTGTCTGTTGAAGAAAGCAGAGCTGGAGCATTTCGATCGACTTTCCCTCATCTACTGGTAAGAGGACAGAATTTTCCATATAAAGTTTTAACTCATTTCTAACCTTGATGCTGAGTGCTTTTGCTCCATCACAATTGCAAGAGGTTTATTTAGTGTGCACGTTGCATTCATATTATTACTGTCCATATATTTACCTTGTGGAATAGGGTTCTGTGTATAAATAAGGCTGCTTCGTGTCCTAAAAAGGGTTCTAGGATTCCACTCAGATCCATTAAACATGTACACATTACTGGAAACACATACTGCACGCTTAGAATAGGGTTCTTTGTATAATTAAGGATGATTAGTTTCTTCAAAAGGTTCTAGTGTGGAGCCCTTCCCTTTGTAGGGTTCTACATAGAACCCTTCAGCATGCAGTATAAATATCCCTGGAAGCACATGCTACCCTCTAAGACAAGGAGTTGTTTCTATAAATAAGGGTTCTTAGGTTCCTATAAAGGTTCCAATGTGGAGCCTGTTGTAGGGTTCTACATAGAACTTCTAAGCATATAAACATCCATAGAAACACACACCGTACTATACTCCTAGAACAGGTGTTCTTTCTAAAGTAAAAGGTTCTTAGGATCCTAAAATGTTCTAGTTTGGTCTGTTTTAGAGTTCTACATAGAACCTTTAAGCACATACACATCAATAGAAACACATACACTGTTGGGAAAAAGGGGGTTCTCAAAGGTTCTTTGTATATTTATGTATTTAAAGGTTCTTAGTTTCCAAAGAAGGTTCTAGATTGGAACTATTTACGCTGTAGTTTAATCTTTAAGTTTTACATATAATCTTTAAAGGTTCCCTAGAGGAACCAGAACTTTCAAACATTCTAGATTTGACTTTGCTCCTTTAAGAGTGTATGTACACACAGCTTGCTTGTACAACACCATGTTCTTCTCAAATTCAGGCAGTTTTAATGGTGAAAGCAGATATGAGTACAGGCAATGTGTGTTTGTGTGTGTGTGTGTGTGTGTGTGTGTGTGTGTGTAGCTGCTGCGTTAAGAAACAGCATTAAATGTCACTATAAATGGATAAAAAATATGATGTCTCGTTCATTAATGCATTAAACAGTGTAATCGCTGGCATTAAGAAAAAGGTCTCAGCCATAAGCTTATCATTTGTCCGAATCTTTGTTGTTCTAAAGATTATAAATGTGCTTGTAAATTTGTCTGCATTAGTCCATTGCTCGCGTGGTCATCTCACATTGTAGGTGTTCATTAAACGCTGAGTATTCCATTATAATTCTTGATTCTGATTGGTCAGAAAATGTTGATTAATCTAAAACAGCAGCATTTCCATAGCAACAACTTACACAAGGACTTGTATGCCAAGCACTCGATAATAAACAACTTAAAAACAAATTATCTATCAGAAAAAATGTTTATTTATTGATTGGCTGTGAGGAGATGGAGAAGGATTGGCCTTCACTGTAAAACTAAAACCAGGATTGTATGAGAGTTACGATTTGGATTAATAGATCAATATTTGTAATATTATCATATTTTGATCTTTGTTGCTGTGTTTCATGTTTAATTCAATGTGGAGTATTTTGTTTCCATATGTGCAATGCACTATTAATTAGTCAATGCATTCTTCTTCTTATTATTATTAGTGTAGATACTATCATAGATATTTGACCCTTGAATACAAGTAGCACTTGGATGTCAGGTGTGTGTGTGTGTGTGTGTCGGGGTCTCTGTGTGTGTGTGTCGGGGTCTCTGTGTGTGTGTGTGTCTGGGTGTGTGTGAGTGTAAGTGTGTGTGAGCGTGTGTGTGTGTGTGTGTGTGTGAGCGTGTGCGTGTGTGTGTGTGTGCATGAATCTGCCTGGCGACACACTAAATTTAGAGTGTGTTGATCAGGTCAGAGTGCTCAAAAAGGCTGAGCCCTAGACGATCATGGACTCACTCTGCTACCTGTATACACACATTAATACACTCTTACACACACTAACACACTCATTTTAATTTCATTAGGAGTTGGGGTAATAAGCTGATCAGATAAAGGAGGTATTTTAGAGCAAAAAGAGTTTAAAAAGCTGAATATGTTTCAGCCCAGAAGTCAAAGCATGGACTGGAGACAGACTGGAGTTAAATGTTAAACTGTAACCTACACTTCAAAATACTCAACACTGCTGGCTTCTTCATTAGGGACTACATTAGACATCCAATCCAGAGTGTGCTCCTAACTCACACGCAGGGTTCCCGGGATAGACTCCAGATCCATAACGACCAGGAAAACAATGCTTCCCGAAGAAGATGAATGAATGAAAACGACAACAACAAAATGTTTCGAGATACACTGTATGTGTATACATAGCTATGTATATTTAAATACTTATTTTTTTGGTATAGCTGTATATGCCTTAAATATTATATTGCACTCTTAATTTTATTTTTTATTTTATTTAACCTTTAATTTTTACCAGGCAAGACATTATGAAGAATTTTTATTTACAATAAAAGGCTGGCAAGTGCCAGAAAACACTTGTATGGGGACGGGAAGAAAGGGGTGGATTAATCAAACAAAAGTAAAACATTTGCAGGTCTCAATAAGTAGGGTCTTAAAAGAAGTAACTGATATAAATTTAGCCGGTTTTAGTGTTTTGTAGCAAATTTCAATCACTAGAAGCAACAGACTGGAAAGACAACAAGCCAAAGGATGTGCTGGATTTATGGGATTTTACAGTGATGTACAGGAAAGACTGCGGATTGTACTTGGCTACAATAACTGACTAAGATAAGGGGTGAGTATCCAAGAAGAGTTTTATAAATAAGCATAAACCAATGGATGTAATGATGAGTATGCATCAAGGGCCATTTGACTAAAGTATCCAGAAGGAAGGTGTGTTTTAAAGGGGCCTAGGGTTCATAACAAATTGGATCGCAGAACAATAGATCGTGTTCCTTTGCAGGCTAATCTATAAACAATCATGCGTTTGGCATTAGCTATAAAAGAAGACATTTGACTGCAACATGGTGACATGGTGAGAGAAGGACAGCGCGATATCTAGCCAGATTCCTAAGTGTTTATAAATGTCTAAGTTGGAGGAAAACACAATAACCTTCTGACCAAACCACATAACTCAGCGATAAGAGCTAAAATTAATCTTAGCCTGGATAGTAGATGCCAAAATGGTCACCAGGTCACTTAGATTAGTCACGTTTGATTAATAATGTAATAGCATAATTATGCTATATAGCATAATTAATATGAAGATACTATGCAAGGTTATTTAACAGCAGGCGACAGAAAAAGGTGATGATCGCTTTTACATAGGTTTTTGATGTTTTTGTCCTTGGGGGGGGGGGGGGGGGGGGGGGGGGGGGGGGGGGGGGGGGGGGGGGGGGGGGGGGGGGGGG
>JAQQZX010115957.1:0-10444 GCA_030068355.1 Notoglanidium maculatum | reverse complement strand
ATGGCCCCTTCCTGTTCCAACATGACTGCGCACCAGTGCACAAAGCAAGGTCCGTAAAGACATGGATGAGCAAGTTTAGTGTGCAAGAACTTGACTGGCCTGCACAGAGTCCTGACCTAAACCCGATAGAACACCTTTGGGATGAATTAGATCGGAGACTGCGAGCCAGGCCTTATCGTCCAACATCAGTGTCTGACCTCACAAATGTGCTTCTAGAAGAATGGTCAAAAATTCCCAGAAACACACTCCTAAACCTTGTGGAGAACTTGCCCAGAAGAGTTGAAGCTGTTATAGCTGCAAAGGGTGGGCCGACATCATATCAAACCCTATGGATTAAGAATGGGATGTCACTTAAGTTCATATGCGTTTAAAGGCGAGCAGAATACGAGCGAATACGTTTGGCAATATATTATATATATATATATATATATATATATATATATATATATATATATATATGCTGTAGTAATGCTACATGATGGATATCACCAAACAAACTCAAATGACTTTTTACTAAATTGTACCAGATTTGGAAGTGTTGAAAAAAAAACATTAGAGCATTATAATAGTATACACGTGTTTAAAGTCAACTATAAAGTCATTCTATTCTTTTCTCAGTAAATGAAAACCACCAATGTTTTTGTGTAGGGTAATATGAAAGGGAGCTAATATACACTATACGGCCAATACTACACTTTATGGCCAAAAGCATGTGGACACCTGTCTATCACACCCATTTGCGGGTATTCCCCCAAACTGTTGAGACAAAGCACACAATTGTATGGAATGACTGTGTATGCTGTACCATTAAGATTTTCCTTCATTAGAACTAAGAGGCTCAAACCAGTTACAGCATGACAATGCCCCTGTGCACAAAGTGAATTTCATGAAGCCATGGTTTGCCAAAGTTGGTTTGCCAAAGTTGGCATGAAAGAACTTGAGTGGCCTGCACACAACCCTGACCTCAACCCCACTGAACACCTTTGGGATGAATTCAAAGGCAGACTGCATGCCAGGCCTTCTTGCCTGTTGTCAGTGGCCAACCTCACTAATGCTCTTATGGCTAAATGAAATAATCCTCACAACCATGTTCACAACATTAAATAAAAGGCCATTGTTTTGGAAAGCACAACAAGCACATTGTCATGTGATGCTCAGGTGTCTACATACTGTACTTATGATACATTTGGAGTAAACAGAATATATTTTCAATTAAAGTCAGGGGTCTACAAAAATATAAGAACTGCATTAATAGTAGAAAGTGTACCTTATTAAGATGTGTGTCTGTTCAAGTCTGTCCTGGAGGCTTGGAGGCGCCATGTGGAAATCATGGTGATTGTGATGATGGGCAATTTGGAACAGGGATTTGTAAATGTCACTCTGGTTTTAATGGGACAGGATGCGAGTTGTGCAAGAAGAACTATTATGGCTCTAACTGTACAGGTAAGTTCACTTTTAATCCATAACTAAGGCTCTGGGCTATTTGATGCAAATTAGATATATTGTATAGTAGCTAACTGGATTGATGTCCAGCTAACAGTATGCATCATGTCTCTGAGGAGGTATATTCCCTCTTAAATCTGTTAAAAGATTACAGCTTACTGTGTCTTATAATTCATAATATAAAATATAATGTATCACTATCATAACAGACAAGATTTTAAAAATTTTTTTATGTGAGTTCCTTAAGTTGACTTATTTCAGTTGACTAGTAAATGGTAAATCACAAATTAACATTATAATACACAGAATCATTCAGTTTGCTGGGCATAGACTGAGGGGTGTGATGTGAGGGGATGTGAGTTAAAATCTCAGAATGCCAGAGAGCCGCTTCTCAGCTCTGTGCTTGAAATGAATTCTACCACATTTTTGAGTTGCTTTGTGTAAAAGCATCTAACAACAGTTAAATGAAATTGATGACAGTCAAGTGTTTTTGGTAACACTTTATTTAAGGGGTACCTACACTGGGTCTTCATGACTCATCCATAAGCAAAGCATAAATCTTATTATGATAGGTTTTTAAAGTGATATAGGAGGTTTTATATATTATAAAAATGTATGAATTCAACAGTCTTGAACATATACTACTACTACTACTACTACTACTACTAATAGTAATAACAACAATAATAATAATAATCGAGGCCTAGTCTCTCTTTTGTGCAAGGACAACATGCATAAATCCTTTAATGTCACCTCACAAATCTTGACATAATGGTGAAGAATGGTGGAATAAAAGTATGGAATAAAATTACCAAATCAAGATATGTTAAATAACTAGACCCAAAAAGACTTAGTGCTGTACTATAAACAAAAGGTGTTTTAACAAAGCATTAGTGGTTATATTAGTGTATGCACAAATGTGTAAGCAGGCTATTGGACTTTTTCTTTTTCTTTTTTCCCCCTAAAACTTTTCTATTTGTTTTTCACTATTTTATTTGTTTTTTCACTAACCCTTGGCTGTTATATCACATTAAAGGTTTACAAAGGTCTGCCAGGATTTATCTTGGGTTCATTTTTTTACATCATAAAAACCTGCAATTTTAACATGGGTGTATCCCTGTGTACCTTTTATATGCACTGTATGAATTTATCATGAAGGTCCAGTGTAGGTGCCCTTTAAATAAAGTAGCTGTTACCTACATGCACATCCTCACATAAAAAATGTGCTAGATGTTCATGGAATTCTGTCACACAGTTCTACAGCTCCTCACTCACCACATGGATTTTAGAATGAAGGGGGCACTGCTGCAATATTTGACATATCGGATGGTTGAATATTACACTTAGAAAAGTCAAAAGTAATAACAATGGAAATGGATGTGTTCTTTTTGGTACCCATAAAAAAATCAATCCTAATCTCATAATCACAACCTGATTTTCTGGTGATGTAGAAATTGTTACATGAACAGACTAGATTTGATTATACAACCGTGGCCAAAAGTTTTGAGAATGACAAATATTCATTTTTGCAAAATCTGCTGCCTCAGTTTTTATGATGGCAATTTGCATATACTCCAGAATGTTATGAAGACTGATCAGATGAATTGCAATTAATTGCAAAGTTCCTCTTTGCCATGAAAATGAACTTAGTCCCCAAAAAACCATTTCCACTGTATTTCAGCCCTGCCACAAAAGGACCTGCTGACATCATTTCAGTGATTCTCTTGTCAACACAGGTGAGAGTGTTGATGAGGACAAGGCTGGAGATTGAGTTAGAATAGCAGACTGGATGCTTTAAAAGGAGGGTGGTGCTTTAAATCATTGTTCTTCCTCTGTTAACCATGGTTACCTGCAATGAAACACGTGCAGTCATCACTGCTTTGCACAAAAAGGGTGTCACAGGCAAGGACATCGCTGCTAGTAAGACTGCGCCTAAATCAACTATTTTCGGATCATCAAGAACTTCAAGGAGAGAGGTTCAATTGTTGTGAAGAAGGCTTCAGGGTGCCCAAGAAAGTCCAGCAAGCGCCAGGACCATCTCCTAAAGTTGATTCAGCTGCAGGATCGGGGGATCACCAGTGCAGAGCTTGCTCAGGAATGGCAGAAGGCAAGTGTGAGTGCATCTGCATGCACAGTGAGGCCAAAACCTTTGGGGGATGGCCTGGTATCAAGAAGGGCAGCAAAGAAGCCACTTCTCTCCAAGAAAAACATCAGGGACAGACTTATATTCTGCAAATGGTACAGGGATTGGACTTCTGAGGACTGGAGTAAAGTCATTTTCTCCGATGAATCCCCTTTCTGATTGTTTGGGGCATCTGGAAAAAAGATTGTCCGGAGAAGAAAAGGTGAGCGCTACCATCAGCCCTGTGTCATGCCAACAGTAAAACATCCTGAGACCGTTCATGTGTGGGGTTGATTTGCTTCTCAGCCAAGGGAGTGGCCTCACTCACAATTTTGCCTAAGAACACAGTCATGAATAAAGATTAGTACCAAAACATCATCTGAGAGAAACTTCTCCCAACCATCCAAGAACAGTTCAGTGATGAACAATGCCTTTTGCAGCATGATGGAGCACCATGCCGTAAGGCAAAAGTGATAACTAAGTGGCTCGGGGAACAAAACTTCAAACATTTGGGTCCTTAGCCAGGAAATTCCCCAGACCTTAATCCCATTGAGAACATGTGGTCAATCCTCAGGAGATGAGTGGATAAACAAAAACCCACAAATTCTGACAAACTCCAAGCTTTGATTATGCAAGAATGGGCTGAGGTCAAATGCAAATTGCAGAGGTCTTGAAAAGAAGGACCAACACAGCAAATATTGACTCTTTGCAAAAAAATCTTAATGCAATTGTCAATAAAAGCCTTTGACACTTTTGAAATTCGTCATTATACTTTAGTATACCATAGAAACATCTGACAAAAAGACCTAAAAACACTGAAGCGGCAAACTTTGTGAGAACCAATACTTGTGTCATTCTCAAACCTTTTGGCCACAGCTGTACATTACCAAGATTTGTAAGGTTAAAGGGCCAGATAGCATAAATATTATTTAAATATAGCAGGAATACAGGTTCTGTCTAGCATACATACAACTTGCATAATGAATACTAATCACACCATTGTAAAGCAGAGGTAGAATATTACGGAAAAAAAAAAGCTTAGTTTTTTCCCCTCTGGGACCAAATATGTCAGTAACACTTTACAGTAAGGTGCACAACTAAGCATATATTAATGCGTGAACTAATGCTTACTTGATGATTAATTAATATATGAGCTAATACTTAGTGCAACATGAAATAATGAAGCATATACATTAACACAGAGATTTTAATGAATCTCATTGAATTAGATTTCTTGTGTCAGCCAAAAATGAATGATACATCCATCCATCCATCCATTCATTATCTATACCGCTTTATCCATCTGGGTCGCGGGGAAGCTGGAGCCAATCCCAGCAGTTGTTTCGGGCGAGAGGCGGGGTACACCCTGGGCGGGTCTCCAGTCCACCACAGGGCCAACACAGACAAACAACCACACATGCTTGCATTCACACCTATGGGCAATTTAGAGTAGCCAGTTGACCTAATCTGCATGTCTTTAAAATAAGTAATAACTAACAAATGTATCCTTGCATCTTGACTTCATGGGCATAATAATAATAATAATAATAATAATAATAATAATAATAATAATAATAATAATAATAGTTTATTTTACATAGCCATTAAGAACACTTTGTTATTTGAAAAGAGACTACTGCATCACCACTAAGTAGAACGGGTGATATTTGAACATTTTAAATCTGTTGAGAAGTTAATCATGAATTTACCTTACAACCTATAATTGGGGCTAACCTGCATTGTCATCAAATAGAACCTTCATAGTGCAAATGAACTGGTTATTAAAGCTTAACAATTACATTTATTAATGGCTATGTACACGTGACTCTGTTGTCTGTTAATGTATACGCTTCATTATTTCATGTTTAGCTCGTGTATTATTTAATTATCAAGTAATCATTAGTTCACACATCATTGTGGTCACTGATTCTCTAAACATACAGTATGAGAATTCTTCTTTTCAGTGACTGACTTCCTGCCTCACATCACCCTGTATTCTGTCCTTGATGCCCTGCTCTGTCTTCTGCTGATATGCCATGTTGTGCTTGTTTAGTGTTTGGCGATTCTTTATCTTTTCCTGGAAATCGCTCAGCATCTTTGTACTCTTGAGTTTGCCTAATCTGTTCAATTCTCAGACAGCAGATTTATTCTCTGTTCTCTATTTTATTTTATTTTATCTATTAATGGGGGCATGTAGGGGACAGTCCATTCTCCCTAGCTTTCATATGCATCTCTGCATTTTAAATTATGCATTGAAAAATTGGAGTTGCAATCCTAGTACAGTGACTAAATTTTAAATGTCAGTATGCACATTCACATACTCACATGGCCAGCTATATTTTTGGTAAGCTATATTTTTATTACCTTTTTTTATTATCTTGCTCAACAGGTGAAATGCACACCAAGCTTGATGGAAACCAATGCAGTCTATTCTGCTAGTCATTAAAAGTGGCTTTCAATTAAAACTTAACACTTTGTGCAATGCAAATGAAATGAAGCATCACAGTTGGTCCTGATGTAATCTTTCCACACTGTATGCAATAGCCAAAAAACCCACGTTATATTTGGTAGTTTCATATATACATCCTAATAATCCACTAATGATCCAACTGACAGAATGTTAGCTTTGTTGTAAACACAGCTAAGGTGATTAAACTCTAAGCTAACATTAACACTACATTAACACTAAATACTTCTTACACCCTGTCAGTTGTATTTTTTATGGCACTAAATGCTGTTCCTCACGTGCATGTATAAAAAAAAAGAAGAAGCGGTAAATAGCAACCTAAAGCTTTCTTCAGTTTATCCCTCTGGGGGACCCAATATTTTTTTTATGTCTAGAACCTACAACTTAGATTTTTCCTGTCAGAGAGGGCATCAAGCAGAGCTCCTTTAGGAAGCTTTAACATTCTAAAATACACTTAAGTAGCCATTTTTTCTAAACATATAGATTTAAGAAGGTAGATGTAAACAGTTCTGTCTGAATCTAATGTAATCGAATTTGGATTGCTGCAAGTTTTTGCATGTAAACACACACTGTCTTTGTATGAAAATCCTTCAGTAATTTAGTGTTTATTAATGTCCTTGTGTGGCTTTAATTTAACAAATGCACTGAATTAACTTTCCTTTGCCCACAGCCTGTACATGTACCGTTAATGGGAAGTGTGACGATGGCATAGATGGCGATGGCAGTTGTTTCTGCCAGGAGGGCTGGACAGGAGTAATGTGCGAGTCCAAAATTGGTAAAAAGAATATTTTACTTTATTAAGATAATGATAGGAATGTGTAAAACCCATTTCCAAAAAAGTTGGGAAGCTGTGTAAAATGTAAATAAAAACAGAATGCGATGATTTGAAAATCAAATAAACCCATATTTAATTGAAAATAGAACAATATCAACATATCAAATGAGAAATTGAATTGTTTTTTGTGAAATATATGCTCAATTTGAATCTGAAGCCAGCAATTGCCAATTAACCTAATCAGTTGTGAGAAGTTCTACCAGGCTTTTTTTTTTAGCATTACACAACTTTTCCAGTCTTTTGTTGGCCTTGTCCCAACTGGCATCGAATGTTGCTGACATCAAATTCAAAATGAGCAAATATTTTTTATAACACTATAAAGTTTCTCAGTATCAACAATTTATATGTTGTCTTTGTTTTATTTTCAGCTATGTATGGCTTTACATGATTTGCAAATCTGTTTCTGCATTCTGTTTTTAATTTCACATTTGATTTTGCATTTTATTATACATTTTAGACAGTGTCCCAACTTTTTTGAAAATGAGGTTGTACATTAATAGTCTAATAATGTTGAGTCAGGGTGACAGGATATCAGAACAGATGAACAGAAATGTCTTCAGGTCCGGCTGCCTTGATTTACTATTACTATTAGACGTCCAAAAATGACCAAAAACCTCTATAAACTGTGTCACTAACCATCTTATTAATATAATTTAATAGTTGTGAAGCCTGTATGTTCCCCTGCGTGCCACTCTAATGCTGTGTGTCTGCCTGAGAATCAGTGTCAATGTGAACCACCATATGAAGGAAATGGCTATAACTGCACAGGTATGTTTCTCCATTTTGTTGGGACTCTAAGGTAGGTCTACTGCAAATCAGATTTCAATAACATATGGTATATATGATTTAGATTTCAATAACATATGGAGTACTTGAACTTACTACCTTTTATTGTGATCTGGTGTGCAGTGTTACAAGCAAAGTTAAAAAAAACAACAAAAAAACACATCACCAAATATATATTTACAATGTGTATATTAGCATATATTACACTTATCAACTGACCCCAAATGGTGTTGAAAGAAAGAACATGTCAAAACAAAAACACTTTATCCTAAGCTCATGTTCTAGGTAGCAAAAGACAAAGTGACAGGCAACCTTGTATGTTCTATGTAACTCTATGTACAGTGCAACAAGCGGCATTTGAAATTATATTTTGAAAGTTCTTTGAAATTAGGTATGATACAGTGACGTGACTAATCCAAATGATTGGCTTGAAACCTACATTAGACTTCTCTGGCCAAAACCCAAAAATTGCATGGGTTGGCACCTGAACCTTACCTAGTTTTGCCTATGTGGTACATAAAGTACATTAAAACAACTATGGCAAACAAACAGGCTAGGAAATATTCAAAACAGTGCAAATTAGGTTAGTTAAAGGTCAGTCTAATTTAAGATTATAACATGTTTAGAAGGTGTTAATGTGTATTGTTTCATGATGGTTTGGAATGACAAAACCCCTCAAAAAAAATTTTAGTTCACTGTTTAACACTTCAAATTACAATAATTGTCTAACTTTTAAAAATCACTTTATGATATTTCCTGATTGCATATTAACAACTATATGAATATATGTAGCTGTTGTCATTGGACATTATTTTAACCACTTTTTAATACACTTTGTGATGATTATTGCAATACATCACCTTTTTAGCACATGCCTATTTGTAAGACTTAATTACATGGTCTTTTCATGATACTAGCTGAAAAATGCTAAACCTCTTTTAATTTTTTTATATGTCCAGCTCCAGATCTGTGTAGTGAATATAACGGAGGCTGCCACGAGTATGCTGTTTGCACACAGTCTGAGATCAATGTGATATGCTCTTGTAAACCTGGCTACTCTGGAGATGGCAATGACTGTTCCCTCATCAACCTCTGTGTTGAGGAAAATAATGGCGGCTGCAGTGACTTTGCAACCTGCATTGTTGTTGGACCTGTGAGTTAATATGATTTGTTTCTGTCAGAGTTTGACAACATTCATTAACACACATTTATTTTTGTCAGAACGAGCGGCGATGCGAATGTCTCCAAGGGTATGTGGGCAACGGAGTCCAGTGCTTTGAAAAGGTTGTGCCACCTGTCGACCGCTGTCTGGAGAACAATGGAGACTGCAATGCCAACGCGATCTGCAAAGACTTGCATTTTCACAGTAAGTGTTTCATTCAACATTTTATTAAAGATTCTTATTTACATTTTTCCATTTACAGCATTTGGCAGACGCCCTTATCCAGAGTGACTTACATAAGTGCTTTGAAGTCTCTATCATTAATTATATTCTGATACCGGCTTATTAGTACCCCGGCTAAGAATACCATCACACTAAAAACTGTTGGCAAGTAATACGGAAATTTTTTTTTTTTTTTTTTTTTTTTTTAAATATTAAAGTGAAGAATAAATGCTAGTCCAAGTACTTCCGAAAGAGGTAAGACTTTAGTCATCATTTGAAGACACCCAGTGACTCAGATGTTCGGACATCAAGGGGGAGTTTATTCCACCACCTACTGTAGGTGCCAAAACAGAGAAGAGTTTAGATGCATGTCTTCCTTGTGCCTTGAGAGATGGAGAAACCAGTCGAGCAGTGCTGGAGGATCGAAGGGAGCATGATGCAGTGCGGGGTGTGATAAGTGCTTTGAGGTAGGAGGGTGCAGGTCCATTTTTGGTTTCGTAGGCAAGCATCAGTGTTTTGAATCTGATGCGGGCAGCTATGGGAAGCCAGTGAAGGCTTATTTGGGATGACAAGTTTTGGTTTACGGGACTTTTATTATGCAAGTGAGGTTATACTACAATAAGACAATGTAGAAACATAAATGTTATAAAAAACATTCAAACCGAAGTTAAATACCCACAAATTAATACAAAATGAACATGCATTATCCAATAAATTTGCATAGATACATAAAGTGCTATATCTTGAAAGCTGGCTTTTTCCAATATTTTGGGATTGTTTAGACCATTTGATAATTGCAGTAGAGATTTGTTTTATAAATATAATCAGACTAAAATATTTTGTACATTTGGCACCACTCAGTTGTGCTGGTGATGCACACATGAAGCAGTGTTTATCAAAAACAATGGCTTCTCTCAGCTACACTCAATTCTGATCTTGAACTTAAGTCAAATTGTCCTGACAATATTGACTTGACCAAAAAGGTAAATTGTAAAATGAACTAAAACACAAAAGCATCAGTTTTTCTGAGCTGGTTGCTGAACGGGCTATAAAATCATTAGGTCAATTATTACTTTACAAGCAAAATAAACACAAGTTAGCTATTTCTAGTATTAAAATATGAAAAATGACTTACTTTCTCTTGCCTGGATTTTGAAACAACAAAGAATGTTTCATGTTTTAATTTCTGCTACTGACCCAAAATAGAATGACCAAAAAGTTCATGGCTCATAAACTTTATAGGCACCTGAGGTAACTGTTCAATTGGAAATCTAGCTTAGCTTCTAGTACTAGCTTTTCAGTTACTTTTTCATCACCTGATGGTAAATATGAATCAGAATCAGAAAACTTTATTGATCCCGCAGGAAATTGCTATGTGATGACTGCCACAACACACAAGGACACAAA
>JAQQZX010115896.1:0-10449 GCA_030068355.1 Notoglanidium maculatum | reverse complement strand
TTCGTGTTCTGTGGGCCAGAAATATGTTAAATCAGCAGAAATATATTAGACAACTCACAAAAAAAATTTTTTGTAACACAGTGTATTCAATGTTATCTTCTGGGGCATCAAAGGGCATCTTCTGACTAGGTGCTCCAAAGTGCTGCTTCCAAAGCAAAGAGGGCATGACACGGTTTCACTCTTACACCAGATGTGGAGATTTGCTGGACTGGGAAGGACATCATAGACAGCTTGGACCAGGAGCCTTATCCGATAGTAGTCTGCTTGCCAGATGTATGGCCATGTGATGTTGTATAGCAGTGCACATTCCTATCTCGTCCATGCTTCTTGCTGTCCCATCCCAACCATCTTGTTGAGAAAGTATGAGCACTTGCTCCTCCTGAATGAGATGTCTCTGTGCTCTGCTGTTAACCTTAGTTGCTGGGAAAAAGCTGCTGCCCGCTTGTCATAATGCAATAGACCACACCAGTGCCTTGTGCCTCAGTAGTGACTCCGTGACTTGGTTAAGGGACCTCTGCATTCAGATTCTGCTGTCTTGATTTTGTCCTCTCTTTTCATGCCAATGCCAGTCTTATGTGCAAGACCCAGTAGTGACTCTTATCCTAAGTTGTAATAATTCAGGATAAGGTCCTTGATTTTGCTGGGAACATGGTGTCGGTGCACGGCAAGCTCAATCAGTTTGTGTGGTATTGATCGGGATGCATTTTCCAGATCCAGCCACAACACAGTTAGATCCCCTTTTCCTTCCTGCAGTTCTCTGATGAGTTGTGTGACTAGTGAAGTGTGTTACAAACACCCAGGCATTTCTAGGATACGACCGTTTTGAACTTTGGTATCAATATAGTTGATATTCAGAAAAAACTCAGTTAGTTTTCACAACAAGATGGTGAAGAAAATCTTGCATACTATGCTCAGTAGCAAGATGGCTCTGAACTGACTGATAATAATAATAATATTATTAATAAAGCTGAAGCTGTTCTGGAGTCTAGCAATAGCCAAACACCTTACTATAAAAAATTTTGTTGTTTTTTTCTTTAATTTGTCATCTATATATATTTTTTTTCATGGTAGTTACCTGAATGTAAAGAGAGACAGAAAGGAAGAAACAAACAAGTTTGCCTTATTAAAATTGTATGAATGCGACATTATATTAAAATGATGTATGTAATTATCTGCCAGTTAAAGTATACAGTATAAAAGATGTGGAACGCAAAGGAAAGCAAAAAGAAGCTGATTTCATTTTTGCTACAGGTTTTGAGTATTGTTTCAATCAATCAATCAATCTAACACTCAATCAATTTCACAAAATCTACTGGCATTTATTTAGTCAACATGATGGTGAAATTAACACACAATTTCCACCCACAATTTTCTTATTCATCACTTAACATTGTTCATCATTTGCACAGTCATGTATCTGTGTGATCAAACTTGCATCTGGCCATCACGGAGATCAACATACATATAGAAATGAAGTTACAGAAATGTAGCAAATGTACTCGGCTTTTACAAGTTATTATTAGTATATTAACCTCACAACATTCATTCAAAACCTACGCAGAGCTAAATAATATTAAATAATAATTTTAAATTAAATTAAGTTAAAAATTAAGTTAAATATAATTTAAAATTAACAAAAAATATAAATAATTCAAATGTGAAAGAGTAATAGATACAGCCATGGCCAAAAGGTTTGAGAATGACACAAGTATTGGTTTTCATAAAGTTTGATGCTTCAATGTTTTTAAATCTTTTGTCAGATGTTTCTATGGTATACTGAAGTATAATCACAAGCATTTCATAAGTGTCAAAGGCGTTTATTGACAGTTACATTAAGTTTATGCAAAGAGTCAATATTTGCAGTGCTGGCCTTTCATTTTTAGAACCTCTGCAATTCGCACTGGCATGCTGTCAATCAACTTCTGGGCCAAATCCTGACTCATGTTTGTGTTCTTAGGCAAAATTGTTACTGAGTCCACTCCGTTGGCTGAGAGGCAACCCCATATATGAATGGTCTCAGAATGCTTTCCTGTTGGCATGGCCCAGGACCGATGATAGTGCTCACCTTTTCTTCTCCGGACAATCTTTTTTCTGGATGCCCCAATCAATTGGAAAGGCGATTCATCAGAGAAAATGGCTTTACCCCAGTCCTCAGCAGTCCAATCCCTGTACCTTTTGCAGAATATCAGTCTGCCTAATGTTTTTCTTGGAGAAAAGTGGCTTCTTTGACCCTTCTTAACACCAGGCCATCTTCCAAAAGTCTTCACCTCACTGTGCATGCAGATGCACTCACATCTGCCTGCTGCCATTCCTGAGCAAGTTCAGCACTGGTGGTGCCCCGATCCTGTAGCTGAATCAACATAGGAGACGGGCCTGGGGCTTGCTGGACTTTCTTGGGTGCTCTGAAGCCTTCTTCACAACAATTGAACCTATCTCCTTGAAGTTCTTGATAAGCCAATAAATAGTTGACTTCTTACTAGTTGTGCAATCTTACTAGCAGCAATATCCTTGCCTGTGAAGCCATTTTTTGCAAATCAATGATAACTACACGTGTGTCCTTGAAGGTAACCATGGTTAACAGAGGATGAACAATGATTTCAAGCACCACCCTCCTTTTAAAGCACCCATTTTGCTATTCTATCACAATCAGCAAGACCGAGTGATCTCCAGCCATGTCCTCGTCAACACTCTCACCTGTGTTAATGAGAGAATCACTGAAATGATGTCAGCAGGTCCTTTTGTGGCAGGGCTGAAATGCAGTGGAAATGTTGGGGTTTTTTGGGGGGGGATTAAGTTCATTTTCATTTCAAATAAGGACTTTGCAATTAATTGCAATTCACTCTACATGACATTCTGGAGTATATGCAAATTGCCATCATAAAAACTGTGGCAGCAGACTTTGTGAAAATTAATAATTGTCATATTCTCAAAACCTTTGGCCATGGCTGTAGAGTAATAGTTTTAATAAGCTGAAAAATGCTTATTAGGTAAACTATTGAATTAGAATTAAATAATAAGATATAAGATAATATATGATATATGATAAGATAGTATGTTAGATAATAAGAATAATAAGAATATTAAATATTGGGTAAAATAATAATAATAAATAATATAATAAATATACACACACACTATCAGTCAAAAGTTTGGACACATCTTCTAATTCAATGCTTAAAAGACACTTCATGCCTTAATATTTTAAATTAATGATGGACTTGAGTGATTCTGGACATAATTTGGACAGGATTACTACAGTTGTTGAAAAGGGCTATTAACTGTATTTTTATTATTGACTATTTACTTTTTGATTATCAAGAACACATTAAAAAGGCAAGAAATTCCACTAATTACCTTTTGACAAGGCAGACCTATTGAAAAGCATTCCAGGTGACTACTTCTTGAAGCAGGTTAAGATAATGCCAATAGTGTGCAAAGCTATCATCAAAGTAAATGGTAACTACATTAAAAAATCTAAAATATGAAATCTTAATTTTTTTTAACATAAACATTATCTTATTTTTTGTTTACATAATTCCATAAATGTTCCATATGTGTTATTTCATAGTTTTGATGTCTTCAGTATTCATTCTACTATCATTTCTCAGTTTTCAATAACTCACAAAATGTTTTTTATGATTAGTGGAGTCCTGCACTTTTGAATTTACCCTTTCTCACTGTTAAGGTTGCACATTTTGTCTATAGCCATATCTAAAAGGCTCTTACATTTTAACTATTCTGCTGCCACTGTCAAGTGAAAGGAAAATCTGCAATGTGTTGGTCCACTTATTATACATTGGAAGAGAGAAGCTGTGGACCATTCAACATGTGTCTAAGGTGCGTTTGACCATGAAGCCGGTATTTGGACAACCCTACACTAAAATAAATAAAATAATGGAGTTCAGTGTCTAATAACCATAATGGGGTTTAGTGTTAACATGTCATTTGTAAATGTGTATCAGAGGCACACACATGGATTTTGTCACCTCACCTGAGTACTACAGCTATATTCACCTATAAGAGACACTGTGAAGCGCTGATCTGCATTTGGTTTTGTACTGTGGTAAACAGCGGTTTAATGATCAGATGATTTGGATGGCTGTATCTACCATTTAAAAAGCAATAACTGAAATTAATTGAAGTAATAATCATTCATTGATTCAAATAATCAATTGATTATTGTCAAAAAAGAAAAAAAAGCTGCTGATCAACTAAGCACTTTTTTGTAATCTCTTGTGTAAATTAACAGGATAGAAAAGCGATTTACTGTAACTCTGGTATTTTAAATTGTCCTTCTCTACATGATCTACATCATCATTCACCAATTATTGTTAGAACCACCCCTGATTCTAAACAAAGTTGATAATAGTAGCTAAAGTTCACTTGAACTTGAACTTGAACTAATGTGTAATGTTTGAATTGGAGGCTACTTATTCTAATTGCGTGGAATTGTATCGGTTTCAATGTTATCATCAAATATTGAACAAATGCCATAAGCCTGAGGTTTATACCCTTAGTGGTCAATGACAATATTTCACACAATGTATGAAAACAGGGCTCATGCCCATGTGCATTAGCTGCAGAATTATTTCTACAACAAGCATTTTAAGGTTGTAAGTAGTTTTTTACTTTCTTGTAAAAGATGTTTCCATCTGGCTGCACCCTCCATTTCACTGTGGTGTTCACCAACATGCTATTTTCCCACAGTTTCAGGTTGATCTGAAAACAGAATGGGTATTTCAGTACTAAATAATACAGTTCTCTCAAATATTATTATTACTTCAAAGCTAGACTAACCAAACATCCAGAGATAATTCTGGGTTAAAAGATAATAGAAGTAAATGACAAGTAACCAAAATAGCCATTACATAGCCTACCATTTCTAATATGGATGACTGCACAGCAGAGTCTAGCGCATTCTGATTCATCTTCACTTGGAGTTTCACTATTTGTTTCCTTACAATGTCTGTGGAAAACAAAATACACAAGTATAATTCAGAGTTTTCCAGACTTGCTGCGAGATCAGATTTTAACTCTGGTCACAATGCAGCATAAAAGCATTGTTACAAAACTTTAAAGTTAAGTAAGTTAAGCAAAGTACTGAACAGTTCATTGCCAACAGACAAGGAGACAATTTAAGCTGCCACTATGGGTGTGGTTAAAAACAGTACTGAAATGCAGGATAGTTTTGTTAATACAAAGCTAGGTATAATTTACTTCACAGCAATATTTTGTTCATTTATTCATTCATTCATTCAGTCTTCAGTAAGCAATGTATTCTGGTCAGGGTTACAATGGAGCCAGTCTCAGGAACACTGGCAACAAGGTGGAATTTCAATCAGGATTGGACACCAGTCCATCACATGGCACCATGCACACACATTAACAGAACAGCCACAGACATTTTTGAGAGGAGGGAGGAAACCAGAGAGAAAGAAACTAACCAGTCCTAAAAAATAGAACTTTTTCATGGCCCTAAGGAACAGACTGGTGGTAGTACCCAAGAAAACAAAACACTCACAGGCAGAACACGTGAAATAGTATTGTTTGGTGCATTGCTCATCGCTGAGCAGTCCGCCTTGCGCAGTCACACAGTTCTCCCAGGTATAATAATTATCTGGTTGTCCTCTTAACCATGGGAGGTATGATGCATTGGAACCATCTGACCACTTCCAAGTGTCTCTGGTCAGACCAATCCAAGCACCGATACTATTTATATTTGATAAGAGCTGTAGTATCAGTCCTGCATCTGACACATCCTTCATAGTGGCTAAATCTGTGTGATGTTGTCGGCAGTATGTCTGAGCGCCAAGCCAGTTGAACCAAGGCCCATTGTAGGCAACAAATCTGTTAGTATATTTGTTGTTAGCTGTAAAAGAGCAATGAGTTTAAAAAAAAAGTCAGTAATGCATATAGCAGCATTGTAGAACCACACTGAAACACATATATTCAATTTTCTACTGTTTTATTCTACTGTAGTTTTAGATATTTTGTAATTCAATTCATTGCTAACAGCACTTATGTTTATTTAATATCATATATAAATTTAAATTATATAGAATTTCTGTGCTAATTTAAATCATTAAATCAGCACAATGGGTGAAATCATGCAGATGTCAGTGAGTGTATGTATGTATACATAAAGCTTCATTATTTTTTAGTCCAAACCAGTTAGTAATAGTAAAACTAGGATAATTCAACTACAATATAAAATATAATTTTTTTAAATTTAAAAACATTTAAATACAGCTTTACAGCAAAGTGTATATATTTTGATGATCATTTCCTAACTTAAAAAATCCAGACAGTTCACAACCACAAGCTACAATTGCTGTAACCACACAAACATACAAGATACAAACTGTTATAGAGATGAGCAGCTTATAATATTCTAGTTGGAACACGGTGTAAGAGCCCACTTAGAAGACTCAGAGGCAGATGAATTATATTCTTAAGAAGGAAACATAGCAAAAATATTGTCATAATTAAAAAAGTTTTTTCACATCACTACCAGATGTTGTGGCTACTGCCTGGTCTTTTTGTATTTTATACGGTAGTTGGGGTATTAACCATGACAATGCATGCTCACCTGGAATATTCTACAATTTGTACATGATGAACAAATAATGACCTCTCATAGCACAAACATGATCTGTGTGAAGAGACTGTGCAAGACCATTCTTTGACAAACAAAAGAGAAAGAGTTTAATGCTACACTGTGCTTCCCCAGAAATCAACATATTGACTCACCATCATAACATATAAAGCATCCTACAACAGAGCAGGGCAAGCACATCCAGTATCCAGTTGCAAACATCGACACACACACATTTTCTCCATGTGCATTATCAGGCAGTCCGGAATTCCATATCCTTAGACTTATATTCTTCAATGGCAGGTGATTATAGGACCAGTACCAGTTGTCCAGATCATTATACAGACCTGTCCAGACAGGCCCTATCGCATTATTCTTATTCATTTCTTCAATTAGTTTCACTTGGTCGCTTGAGTTTGAAATTGTGAACAGGTCAATGTAGTTTTCTCGGCAGTAATTCTGCGCTACCGGCCAGGTTGCTTCTTGCTTGATGAGAAGAGGGGCAGTTAGCTCGATGGACAGGGCAACTGAGACACAACCTGTTGGGGATATTATATGTAATAAATCACATATTAGATCCAAATTATATACAGTGGCTTGAACCTTTCCACATTTTGTAGAGTTATAACCTTGAACTTAAATAGACACAATTGTTATCATCTCAAAATAGCCCATAATTTTAAAGTGGGGTGTGCAAAACTAGTTAAAATGAACAAATGTAAAGGTAGTGATTGCATAACAAATGAGTCCTGTTGCTGTAAAACTGCTAAATGAGTTCCAGTGCAACCAGCTGGCATCAGCAGTCACATAATTAGTTGAATGAAGGGACTTCAGCTCTGTGCAGTTAATGTGTAATGCAATCTTAATAGAAATATAATTGTTAAATACTCTGGACGTTTCCTGGAGTTTGTAAAAAAAAAAAAAAAACACACACACACATACCTAAGCAAACATCACCATGAAGATCAGGGACTGGGTACTTGGAGCATCATTACCCAAAAGAGCATTTATTGAATGTTGTGCATCACGTGTTGATGTGTTTTTCATGACCTGGGACATCAGAAGGGACTGGGAAACTAGTTGGGGTTCTAGCCTGGTCTAGTCTGCAAGAGACTTGAGACTATTTTAATAATATGAATAATTTCCTTTATACAGTATTCACCTAGTGATAGTCAGAAAGCACACAAATTAAGCTCCATATTCTCTTGATGGAAATCTTGTGGATTCTCGTGCCACCATTTGCTTCTATTGAGGAAATTTTTGTTCCTCTACCTGAGTGCGCTGAGAAAATTGTTGCATATTCTGGGCATTACCAGCCATGAGTACCACGAGCCATTACCTCCCACTTGTTTAACCCCGTCTACTTGTATATTGACCCACGCTGCAGACTCTGACAGTCTTTCTTCGATTTGCACCAACAAAATGTCACGACGTTCACGTGAAAGCAGTACGGTGTTTATTTAACACACTAGGCAAAGGTTCAATAACGGCAGGCAATAAGAGTAGTCCACAAAACAAGCAGGGGTCGAGCGATCGGCAAACAGAGTATAAAGGGATAATCCAAAATCAGTAGTCACAAACACAAGTAGAGTCACAAACACAGAAAGTAAACACGGGAATATGACGCTCGGCAATAGCAGACGGGGAGAGACTAATGCTTCGCCTGTGGAAGCGCATATGGCAGTCCTTTTAAACACGGCTTAATCAGTCCGTGAATGAGAGGCAACTGGTTCCCTCTGATTGGCCTAATGGCTGGGAGCAGGTGCTCATGGGAACTGTAGTCCGTGTTTGGTCTGCCAACACATGGAAGTTCGCGTTACCGCGACGTAGCCACGGATTGGCCGAGATTTCACGGCGCGCTGTGTGAATGGTGAGGGGCAGGTCATGTCACAAAACACATGCTGAGTTTAAACATTTGCAATCTGCCTCACCTCAGCTTACCTTACTGAATTATTTCTTCAAAAATTACTATTAAAATGAACAATGCTGTGTCCAAATATGTTTCAATTAAAATATGAATATTAAAATATAAATATATTTGCTCATATTCAGAAAGTCTACCAATCCTTTGATAGAAGTCCTATAAACCACAGATATTTTACAGTAGTTTTTAAATGCCAGGAGTGCACATGTGTAAGATTAAATGAATTGTCTTTTTTTCACTGATTTACAGGCAAAACAAATATTAAGTGATTCATCTTAATGAAAATCCATTTAAAATAATTTCTTACCAATGAGACAAAGGAGACTTAAAAGGATTAGCTCCATGATGAACAAGTAGCTGTGGAGATATAAATGTATATATATTTTAAGGAGCCTGATTAGGCAAGGAAAAAATTAGAAGAAAGAAAGAAAGAAAGAAAGAAAGACAGACAAACAATAATTGTGCAGAAAACAACAATTCAACAAAAAGAGTCAAACCAAAGAATTTATTCATCTTTTCACTATTAATGCTGTAATATAAGTTACAAGCATGTTACAAGCATGTTACAAGCAAGGAATTATGATAATAACAGTATAATAATAAAAGTATTTAACATAAAACATACCTGTAATTGGTAGATTTGAATATTAAAGAAGAAGAATCAGGCTACAGTACAATAATTCAGAACGTCTCTTTCAGCATCTGACTTTTCTAAGTTCTGCTCAACTTGCACCGAGCCCTTATTATACCAAACCATGTATGCAAAATAAATCTTCTAATTTCCATTAAGAAGACTGATTTCCATCTCAGTCTTTCCCTTTAATATAAACAGAACCAGAATAATCTGAAGTGTAAATCCGAGCAGGAAAAAAAGGAAATCAGCTTTTCCAGAGAATTATACATGTAAGGTAATATTTGTAACAATATAACAACAATGGTTTTATCACAAACTTTATTAAAAACCTCTTTAGAGGCATAAATGACTAATGCTTATTGAACTTGAATTTTCTTAAAAATCCCTCTCTAGTGATGGATTAAGGCATAAACCACATAATGTATACTGGAGTAAAGACTATTTGTAAGAACTTAGTCTCTTTTTTTTTTATTACACACAGGTACACAAACCTAGCCCAAAAGTGTTCAAGTGATTGTTTGGTTTATTATGATCCAGTCAAGAAAGAAACTTATGGTCTGTTTTCTGGAGGGAAATCCACATACAAGGGATTTGGTATTACAATGGCTTGGTATTAAAATGCATGGAGCTATTCTTCACATTGCAAGTACACTCCTGTGTTGATGTGCTTTTTATTTGTACATTGAAAAGCCTTTGACAACATTCAAGTAAATTTGAATATATTGCAATTTTAATATAAAATATACAGGCAATTTCTCTTATCCAATAACCTAACCACTGAATTGCCTCTGAATTTTTGGGTATTGGAACCATCATTTGAAATGGTTTTATATGCTGTTTGCCTTGTGGTGTTACTTGACCTTGTTTGTCAGTGGCGTTGACGGCCTGTATTGCATTAGTTTACCTATCTTTTATCATTTATTTGCATTGCAAAGCTTGTAAGCACTTTGTTTTATCCTTGGATTAGTCTGGTTCTCTACCTGTTGTTGTTTTTACTGTTAAAGAAAATAATTTCTTGAATTTGTTTTTTTTTTAGTACCACCTATTTACTGTTTGTTGCTTTTTTCAGTTTTTTTGCATTTGCATTATTTAAATCTGTCATTTGCTTACAAAGCAAAGGCCTGTCCAAGCATACAGATCTGAATGTGACACTATAAACAGGTTGAGAGTTAATTTATATTTTTCATGTCATTATTATATTGGCTTACTCTACTCAGGGTTGCCATGAATAGTTCATATATGAGCTTTCACCAAGCAATGCCTCCACTCCTTTAAAGATCATTTGTAATACAAAAT
>JAQQZX010115795.1:0-10454 GCA_030068355.1 Notoglanidium maculatum | reverse complement strand
CACACACACACACACACACACACACACACACACACACACACACACACACACACACACGCACGCACACACACACACACCTGAACCAGGATAACCTTTCAAATCATTTCCATAATTCCATAAAATAGTCAGCAATGAAGAGTCTGTCTAGTGCATGACTCACACACACATACACACACACACACACACACACACACTCGTGTATACCTTCAATCATTTCCGGATGTATGAATCAGAGGTGAGTCACAGCTAAAAGGAACATATTTCAGTAACACTGTTTGTTAATCTGAAAAAAGTAACACATTTAAAATATAGGAATGCAATTTATTCACACAATTTCCCATAATTCCACTTGGCCCATGTGCTGTCTTTGCATAACAGTGAGTTCTTGGCCCCAAACACACACGCAGACACAGATATACACTCACACACATTCTGGACTACAGCATTATTTTTGGAAAGTGATACCTGTGTGATTCGCGTCATTAAGGAAAAGATGAGACACTGCAGGTAGAAGCATGACGTATGATCACATCATTTATCAATTTTTAGATAAACTGCATCTATTACACATCTATTAAAGTGTAGTAATAAAAATATTAAAACTCAAATGAAAGATGTTTATTTCACTGTTTCTGATTTGCTCACTCATGACCATCACATTATATGAATTATTTCACAAGTTTTTAAGCTCCGCCCATCTGTATCTGTGAAAAGCGTGCTTCCTGACATGTCATTACCTGTCATTATTATATACACAACAGCTTCCTTTATAAACCTTATCAACCCCATTCACTAGACCATAAACACATTACACCACATTGTTTCCTTTTTTAAACTGCTTTCGTTGAAATTAAATGTTTTTTTTTTCTTATATTTAGAAGCAAAAATCTAGAACTCATTTTCCAGATTAGCTGCATTCATGTTTATTCCTGTCTCTAATTAGAAGTTTACAAAGAAATTTCTGAAAACATTTATTACCGTTGGAATAAAAGTCTTTACTGACAAAATGGCATTAAATATTTTCATATGAGCACATGGTATTTGTCTGATTAGAAAATAATGAAATAATGGTCCAACAAACTGTTCTGTCAAACTTTCTCTCTTGGGTTTCAGCTAGATTGGCCTCCTAAACTCCTAAGCTGATATTTTAGGCTGTCTCAACACTTCTCATAAACAGTGTGGACAGTGTGGCCCTTGTTATTGTTGTAGTGGTCATAAAGGTAACCTGAGAAATCTTACTTCCAGCAGGAAGTTAATAGCCATTTAGATAAGTTTCTGAGCCTTTCACTATGGCCAATATTTTTATGGAAAATGTAGCTGGTTTTTTGGCCCTTGTAGATAAACAAGCTGGTTCTGTTACTGACCCACTCAGTATAAAGCCTTAGTTTCTGGAAAATTCTAATCAATTCACTCACTTATATAATAATAAATTCCCATCTCCTTTTTCCGGTGAGCTTTTACACTCAGGAGGAGTGTGTGGGTGCAGTGTTCTGAGTGCTCTTGGTGCTCTTCCCAACTGCAATTGATGACATTCCTGGAATCATCTGGAGAATCTTCTGGCTCTTAGAGGCAGGACCAGAACAAGCTCGATTTTACCCTTCCATATTCTCTTCACTTCGTCTTACAGTCGCTTGGGTTCCTCCTTCATTTAGACATGACCATCACTGCTGTTTATTTATTATTAATAATAAATCAGTAATACGCACTATGCGGAATTGGAGTTACTCTTACCACACTCAAGTTGATTATTTTCCTATAACAGCACTTCCCCAAGTTTCATATACCTCTTATGTGGATAATTACAAAATGTAACATATAATGTTTCCATGAAATTAGTTCACTTACGTTATAGCAGCTATAAACAGCCGTTCCCACACCAGCCTCTCTTTAGTCTCTCTCTTCAAGTTAATAAGACATAAACACAGTTTGCCATGTAACAAAGAAACCACCAGGAAGCATAAACTTCTCTGTCTCAAAGATGTCAGAAACCTTATGGTTACAGCTTTACCCCTAACACTGGAGGCTCCTTCCATAAGGATCTGCTGTACAAGTCCCTGTGAATCAGCTGTTACTATAGAAATGATAACACTTTATATAGAGTGCATTAAGTAATTAATATTAACTAGTGCTTTATAACAGATATAGTGTGATCTGTATACTGTAAATCCCAGCTGTTTATTATTTCTAACATGATGATGTCAGTGTCACTCCTTTACTCTGCCCAAGGTTTTCTTCCATCAAGCTACCAATCTATACTTTGTTTTTATCTCTCTCTCTCTCTCTCTCTCTCTCTCTCTCTCTCTCTCTCTATCTGTCTTTTACTCAAACCTTTAATCCAACTGCATTTTCTACACGTGTCCTAACATGTGCTCCTGTTTTTGTCATATCTTTAGACAAGACTAAATCCCTTTCACTGAATATTCAGAACACTATATTTGTTCTTTAAAAAGAGATCTTGTATTATTTTTAACTGAAGGATAATGAGAAGCATTACATACTCTATGAGTTCATCCATTCCCTGTGGATTTCTAGTCTTGCTACATCACTCCATCCATCCTGCAAAAGAGAGAAAGACAAAATGATAAACACAGATAGGCAAACAGAGAGACAAGAAATGGGAGAGAGAGACAGACAGAGGCATAGTATTATTATTATTATTATTATTATTATTATTATTATTATTATTATTATTATTGACAGTTCAAAACATCAGTAAAAGTGCACTTGAACTTCAGAAAAACATCCTGTAATCTTCATAATATGCATTAGCTACTTTTCCCTTATAAGATCTGAACTCTGATCCGAACACACACTCACTATAATCACACACATTTTTTATTTCTCTTTTCCTTCTTTCTCTCCCTTCCATCCCACCATCATTTTCTGGACTGTGAAAGTATATTTCTTTCAGGAAACACACATCTGGCTTATAAATAGTGTATTATACATCAGTGCAATTATTATTTATCCTCTCTCTGACTCCCAGGTTGTGAATGTGTATCCTGGTAAAATACAGATTAAAGTAAGCAAGTGTAAGTGTCGTCTGTCCCCCAGAGTGTCTCTCTCACTGTCTGTCTGTCTTCCAGAGTGTCTCTCTCACTGTCTGTCTGTCTCTTTCATACTTCTTTCCATTTCCTTTCTCACACGTGTATAAACTTGAATTCCCTCTGGCTGCACTCTGACACTCTGAGGTTAATCAATTAAAATTGAATTAATGAGTAAGACTACTGCCACACCTGGACAGGTGTTACTGAGACAGAGAAAGGGAGATAGGGAAAGAAAAAGATATGTATATACTGCATATACACATATACATATATGTGTGTGTGTGTGTGTTGGAGGGTGGCTGTGTGCCCCTAGGACAACAGCTGGTACAGGTATCAGTACAGGCTCAGACACACACACACACACACACAAAACCAGGCACAGTACGCATGGAGCAATCATATCTAGTGAAATATGTAAAGAGAGCTCATATCTAGACATTGATGAAATGTGTATAATGTAATTGCAAGTAAAATATGTAAAAAGGGGTGGTATCTAGATATCAGTGAAATATGTGAAGACCAATCTGTAGAACTCAGTGGGTAAGGGTGCAAAGAAAGCCTCTGGAGGCAGTTGGAATTGTAGCAGAGCTCCAGGCTCACTTTTATCCAAAGCTGAACTTAAACTGGGGGTATCAGGTATAACCATTTGGGTTACACACATTTGTCAGCCCTCCATTTGGGTTGTTCAGAGACCCAGGGACGTTTCAACATCTCATAAACAGACTACTCCATCCACAGTGGAATTAACAACATCTGTTGGGCCATGGGCAGGTGCATCTCCAAATTGATAAAACAGCAGAAATTGTGGCCTGCTTAAGACCCAAGATCAAAAATGGGGTGAGGCAGTTCCTGGGGCCGGCTGACTATTATCAGAGGTTTGTACCTAATTTTTTGAATGTCACCAGTCCACTGACTGACTTCAGTAAAAAGGGAGGGCCAGATCCAATCAGGGGGATGGAGCTGTGTAAATGGGCTTTCTGCCATGTAAAAGTAGTTTTGGCGGTTGTATTCTCCTGACTTTTGTTCTACAGACTGACGTGTTACATAGACGACTGGAGCCTATTTGTCCCAGGTGGTGGAGGGGAGCAGCGACCCTTGCTGTACATCAGCTATTAGCTTTCGATGGGGGGGTGCATGCAACAAAATCGAGAAGAAGTTTCTGACCATCAAGTGGGCAGTCCTCACCCTCTGGTACTACTGGGCCACCTCTTTGACCTCTGTTCTAACCACAATCCAATGGCTCCACTGCATGATGGATGGATAGAGAACTGGGGGTCAATATGGCTGGGGTACGTGGCAGCAGGGGTGTGACGAAGCACCAACTGCAGACAAAGAGGGGTTGGGTTGAAAGTAATGTGTGATAATTCTCACTTGTTTCTGATTGCTGCCATTCAACTCATGTGTGTTTCTTTGTGCTTTCAGTGACTGCTGTAACCAGAGAGAGAGAGAGTTGGAGGGAGCAGAAGATAGACTGGACCAGAGAGAGCCACCGAGTACTCCTTCACCAGCTGAAAGGCTTCATCCAGAGAAGTGAGCCAGTAGCACTGAACCCACTCTTCCATTCCTGTCAGGAGTCAAGTGATGAATTTCTACAATACCTTCAGCTTGATAATCTTATCTGTGTCCCACTCCTCCTCCATCAACCAATGGCAACAGGTGTCCTTTAGATGCTGGACATAGGTATGACCAAGCTCTGGGAGCTGCAGTAACTGGAAGCAACAGTGCTGCTCTGGTGTCTGGCCAACCCACTGCAGAACCGCCGTCTTGATGATTGGACACTCCAGCTGTGTCCATGATGGCAGCTCCTGGGTAGCAATCTGGGCTATCTTCAATAGCAAGGGGAGGAGTCAGAGAACCCATTCCCCCCTGGCCATTCCCATGCAGCTGCTATAGACTTGAAAATTTGTGTCAGGTGTGGAACAGAGGCAGGGGAACAGCAGGAGATGTGGTGGGCTACAGCACCTTCTGGAGTGCCCACTGACTCTCCTTCAAAAGGACTTTGAAGCATAGCCGATGCTTCTTGCACAGGTCAAGGAGTGCTTGGTGTTGGGTTTGGTGGAGGGTGGAGAGGGACTTTATCATGTCGCCAAGGCTTATATGTCTGAGGGGGGGTCTGAGTTTTCCAGAATCCCAGGTTTGGCATAGCTGTAGAACTGTGTGTGTAAGAGTGCAGAAAAGACTTGGGAAGTAGATGGAATGGTAGCAGCGCTTTGGGCTCGCATTTATTTGCATTGCACTTTTTCAGCATACTTTGAAAAAGCCAATAAAAAAGACAAACCAGAAGAAAAAGGGCCTGTCAATAGCTCAGAGCTTTCACCTGGCTTAAGTTCACACTCTATGGTATGTGCTTGTCTGTGTGTGATTGTGTGTGTGTGTGTGTGTTGAATGCTCAGCCAGCTATATCATTCTCTCGTTCTCTCTCTGGTTACGGCAGTCACTGAAAGCACAAAGAAGCATGTAATAGATGGGATGGGACATGTAATGAGACACAGGTGAGAATCATCACACTCTACCTGCTGGTTCAACGTCTGTAGCTGACACTAGACCACACTCCCACTGCCACACGACTGCATCTAGATATCAGTGAAATATGTAAGGAGCAATCATGCCTAGATATTAGTGAAATATACAAGGGTATACCTAATAATCTGCATTATCGATCACCTGAAACTCACTGGCTACTGCTAAAGATGCCCCTGCATAGATAACCTACAGCTCACCATGAGATTACTGTAGATGGTACCACACAGACACACTAAATATGCCTGTGGATGTTCCTTATTGAATAGCATTAAGATAACAATCACTAAGAATTTTTACACTCAAGTTTCCATCACTGAACAGTTGATATTTCAGTTTGATAGAAGAAATTAAAATAATGATGCTTATACTTGCTCATACTTGGCACTTCTTGACTCTATAGCACACAGTTTTAGAAGTGTGTTATTAATAATCTCACTATCCGGTGTCACCCAGATAGGATGGGTTCCCTTTTGAGTCTGGTTCCTCTCAAGGTTTCTTCCTCATGGCATCTCAGGGAGTTTTTCCACACCACCATCGCCTCTGGCTTCCTCATTAGGAATAAGTTTAAATTAAAATTTCATATCTGGATTTCTGTAAAGCTGCTTTGTGACAGTGTCCGTTTGGTAATAGCTCTATATAAATAAAACTGAATTGAATCTAGACATCAGTAAAATGCATAAGGAAGGATCCTCATAAAAAGGAATTGAATCTGAACAGGACATCTAGAAAGCCCCGCCTCTTTATTTGCATCTACGGGTTTCATTCAACAGTTTTGTTTATTTGTCATTTGTATGCTAACACAGAGTTAACATTACCATGAAATGTGTGGGACGAGAGTACAAACAAGAAACAAGTCTCAGCAATGGAGGCCTATACAATTGAATTTAACATAAACTTAGAAGATAAGGAGAAAGGGGGTGGGGGGTACAGAGTCAAAAATAAGGGGTGTAGTGCAGACACCAGTATTGCACAATAGAGAAAGTGACATGTGTAACAACAATAATTGCACATTGAGGTAAAGTGTCAAGTTAAGTAGTAAGCGACAAATTAAGTATTACTTGACATTGCAGTCAAGTACAAGAACAACGGTATCACTTACTAGTTTCTTCATCTCACAAATGTAGTAGTCTCCTTTTAGCTCATACGCACATGTATGACATCATCGCTTTCCCGAAGAAAAGGGAAATCCCTCTCCTTACACACAGACACACACAGACACACACAAAGTCCATGGTTCATTTTCTTTCTTGGTCATTTCTTTTCCTTCATCTATTGTGTAGTTTGTCATAAACAGTAATGTGTGTGTGTGTGTGTGTGTGTGTGTGTGTGTGTGTGTGTGTGTGTGTGTGTGTGTGTGCGCGCGTAAGTAAAACCATCCTTTTCCTGCTATCGCTCCATACAGGACACACCTTACATTCTGACTTCCTCTCTCTCTCTTTCTCTCTCACACACACACACACACTCAAGATCCACTCACAGGACATTTCAATCAACAGTGTTAAAATTGTACTTCCGGTCCATCAGATAACTCAGCATTTTGCTCTTACAGTAACAAATAAGACACAAAAACTAACTATAATAAAAATAAAAGTAATAAAATAATAAAACGTTTATTATGTATTGTGTAATAAAACTTTATTGCAAACCTTTATTTGCCTGTAAATGTTCACTTTACTTTCACTCTGTGATTTTTTCCTGACATAATCTCTCACTCTCAGTTAGCATGCTGCTAACTCCTTCAAGAGTGGTGTAACCAAGGCGTCACGCGCTCGGCATTCGCTGCACTGTTTCCTTGGCAACGACGAACGCGGCCGCGCGACGCCCTGCTGAGGAACAATATTTCAAAATACCTCCATCTTCCCTACATAGGCAGTCTAAGTAACGGGTGACATAACAGCTCCTGCGCCCTAAGTAGTGCACTAAAGGGGATAAAAGTGAGCCATTTGAGACACGGAAGTGAAAAAAATGCCAAACAACCAAAAAAGTATTAACTCCTGACTCATCATAATCACTGATAAAGGTAAGAAAAAAGAAAAAAAGAGATTTGGCTATAACGTTTTATAAAACGTTTGAAAATCTTGATGAATAGTGTTATAAGCTTGACCATGTCAAGTTACAAACTTTTAATCATTTTATATCGCAAACATATCTCATATGTTAAAAAGGTTCTGTGTAAATAATATAGATACGTACATGTATAACATGATCGCCGCACACACACACACACACACACACACACACACACACACACACACACACACACACACACACGGGTACATACCTCCAGCACAAAAGAGTTTAGTCCGTAACTCTAGCAGTCTTTAACGCTCTTAAAACAAACTTAAGGAGCTCCGATCTTCACCCAGCTCGATTTCCACACTTCTCCTCTCACCCTTTACCTCAGTCTATTCCTCTCTCTCCCTCTATATTCCCCTGTCTATCCCTCTCTCCCTCTCTCTCTCTCTCTCTGCCTGTGAGATATCCCTCTCTCCTCAGCTCTGCCTCCTCGCGCCCCCTTTCACTCATTCATTATTATTCCCGTGCGCGCGGATGCTTCTCTTTCGAACGCCGCCTCCTGATCAAAATGTACATACTCATTTGCATTTCTCTCTGTGATTGGACGCTACGTGGAAAATCCCCTCCCCCTTTTTAACTTTATATATGTCAAGTCAATCATTTTGCTGCTGTTTGGAAGCATTAAAGAGGACATGAAACACTAGATGACCTTATCACAATTTTATATGGATTCCGAGTAATGAATTTATAGAATCAATAACCAATGAAAAACTGTCCACTTTCACACTTTGATTCTCTGTTGAATAACTGCAATGAAACAAAAGAATCCTCCAGTTAGCCATGGGGATAAATGTGAAGGAGACAGAGCGGTTTTGAGTAAGACATACTAGTGGCTCGCCGGACCAACAAGTTGAAGTCAGAGGCTGCTCTCTTTGTGCTTATCTTTTACTCTTATAAGGTTTGGTGTACTGTATGGAATGAGATCACTGCCTTTTATATGAGAGCAGGGTGTGCATTATCGAGAAACTACAGGTGTGCATTATCAAGAAACTGAGCAAAAACAGTGACAATCAGAGCGCAGAAAAATAACTGTATCTTTGAAACATAGCCCTGTGCTCGAGTCCCTGTTTCCTGTGTGCTTCTCATTTTTCTGCTCACTTCTGAAATACCTGCTCGCTTCATAATTATAACATGAAACTACATCTGCACTCTTATCATCGCTGTTTTTGCTCAGCTTTCTTGATTCTGTGTGCTTGTAGTGCCTGTCTTACTCAGATTAACATCATATTAGCATACTCATATACAGTAAAAACAATCCACACTAACATTTTTAAGTAATCACCAACTGTTTTCCACCATGAATTTGCTCTTTATGATGTAAAATAAAAAACTTTCTGTCAGCGCATAATACGTCCGGGTCTCCCTCATTATACAGTGCAGTGGAATGATCCATTCTTACAGAAACATACAACCAAAACAAAACACGCAGAAGTTTATCATTTTAAATCCAAAAGTTGCTAATTTGCTGATTTTACAGCAACACAAGAACACAAGATGCATATTCATATGAAAACAGATAACAAACTAGTCATGTAGCTATAGCCACCTGTGGCCAGCTTATATCACTTCAGTGTTCATACCAGAAGTGCAAATGCAAACAGAAAAAAGCCCTTGAAGGTGTATAGTCATTGGGGGACTTCCCTAATGAATAGTTTGTCTCAATGAGTCCCTAGAACTGTTCAAAAAGCCCCTAATGTCCAGGTACTTTAGCCCAGGAACTTAGGAACATGAATTAAAGACCTGGAAATTCAGCCCAGAAACATAGGATCTGGAATTAAAGAGCAATTAAAGACTGCTTCAGGTTGGACAGTGCATCAGTTGGAAAACTGCTTCAGGTGGGAGACTGCTTCAGGTAAGAGATTGCTTTAGGTTGAAGACTGCTTCAGGTAGGAGACCCCTTCAAGTGGGACACTGCTTCAGTTGGAAAACTGCTTCAGGTGGTCGACTTCTCCAGGTGGGAGACTGCTTCAGGTGGGACACTGCTTCATGTGGGAGACTGCTCCAGGTGGAAGACTGCTTCAGGTGGAAGACTGCTTCATGTGGGAGACTGCTCCAGGTGGAAGACTGCTTCAGGTGGGAGACTGCTTCAGGTGGGAGACTGCTTCAGGTGGGACACTGCTTCATTTGGGAGCCTGCCCCAGGTGGAAGACTGCTTCAGGTGGGAGACTGCTCCAGGTGGGAGACTGCTTCAGGTGGGACACTGCTTCATGTGGGAGACTGCCCCAGGTGGGAGACTGCTTCAGGTGGGAGACTGCTTCAGGTGGGCGACTGCTCCAGGTGGGAGACTGCTTCAAGTGGGAGACTGCTTCATGTGGGAGACTGCTTCAGGTGAGAGACTGCTTCATGTGGGAGACTGCTTCAGGTGGGCGACTGCTCCAGGTGGAAGACTGCTTCAAGTGGTCGACTGTTCCAGGTGGGAGACTGCTTCAGGTGGGCGACTGCTCCAGGTGGGAGACTGCTTCAGGTGGGAGATTGCTTCATGTGGGGGCTTTCCCCAGGTGGAAGACTGCTCCAGGTGGGAGACTGCTTCCACTATTCCTCCTTTTTCCATTTCTCTCTGCAATGGTCAGCTCCACCTCACTCAAAAATTAATTGGACACCCAACATTTAAATATGTATGAGGTAATTTGCATTGACTAAGGATATTTGTGGGTAGTAACAGGGCAGGGGAGGCCTTTTCACCAGTGCACATTTTCAAGAAGACTGTGATTCAAGTGCAAATGGTGTGCATATGTAACGGATAAGAAATAAATGTCATGTCATGTCAATCTAAATAGTTGTGAATTCCAACAAAATTATTATTAATTG
>JAQQZX010115634.1:0-10458 GCA_030068355.1 Notoglanidium maculatum | reverse complement strand
AAGTTATTTTTGTGACCATTGTGAGTTTTTCTTTCATTGCCTGAAGGGTACCAACAATTTTGTCCACGTGTGTATATGACTCTTTGCTGTAGCTCAGTGCAGATATGCTCTCGGGTGTTTTTTCACTGCAAGAGATACAGTGGATTCAAAGTATTCAGACCCCTTAACTTGTTGCACACTTTATTGTGTTCTGAATTTGATTTTGATTGGATATAATTGCCATTTTTACTCATCAATCTACACTTAATCACCCATAATTATGAAGTGAAAACTTATTTTTAGAGATTTTCCAAAACGATTTAAAAAAAAAATCTTATCAAATCTTTTTTTTTTTTAAGAATATTCACAAAAGTACGTATTTATTTGATACATTGTTGAAAAAAATATGCATTTATTCAGGAAGCTGACAAAAAAGCACTCTTGATAACCATGGTAGGCAGAAAAGCATCTCAGAACACACAACACATCAATCCTTGGGGTGGATGGGCAGAAACAGTAAAAGACCACATCAGGTTTCACTCCTCTCAGCCAAGAACAAGTATCTGAGGCTATCATGGACACAGACTTAGCAAAACAGGATCAGGTAATTTTGTTTTCTACTTTCCGCTTTCCAGTGGCTCACTCAGGCTTGCTTGCTCACTCTTGCATGCTCACACACACACACACACACACACACACCCAAACAAACACATCGCTCTGCTTGGTTCACTAAGGGCCCGAGTCTCCCGTGCGTGTAAGTAAAAAAAAAAAATCACGTAGCTCTGCGGTTTTGAATCTAAACGTATTCCCCACTCAACTTAAAGCTACACTATGTAGGATTTTGGGGGGAATTTGTTAGCAGAAATCGAATATAGTATTCATAAGTATGTTTTCATTAGCGTACAAATACTTGTAATTACAAACCATTGTATTTTTGTATTTAGAATGAAGTTTAGAATGAGCCATTTATAGCTACATTGTCTACGTATAATAGAGGCCACCATGTTGCACCGCAATTATATTGCAACATTAGTCCAGAAGGGACAAACCTTTAGAGAGGGCCTTTCGCGTTTTGCGTTTCGCATTTCTACAAGTGGCAGCGCAAAGCCAGAAGAAAGATGAAGAAGACAGGAAAGGTATCAGAGTTTGCTGGCTAACATGTTTGAGGACCCAAACTTTGTAAACATGGAGGATCATACTTTTAACACAAGAAACAGTAAGGGAGCAAGAAATCTCAGTAAATGTTTTTAAATACCATTTGCTGCATTTTGCCTTTGACTTGTGTCCATTTCAACTGTGCGCCACAGAGGGCTGTAGTAAATTAAGTGCCACTATGTTACAAAACACCATAATGCCTTTTAAGTCAGTAGTAGGCCTAATTGTAACATTATTATACATGTATAAATAAAGTTAAAAAAATCTTAAATATGTGTGTTCATAGTTTTACACTACAAAAACATTTCTTGTAAACATATATTACATTGTTAAAGGGAAAAAAGATTTTACATTACATGGAATTGTGTACAAGCCTGGTAAATAATTAGTCTCATTAGAATAAAACACAAAAATCAATTAAGAAGAGTATAAATAAGACCAGCCTTCAGGTATGCCTTGACAATCCTAAGCCAAAATTCCTGCTTAGCTTGTACTCCTGAGAGAGTGGAAAAGATGAAGAAAAGCTCACCACATGCAAAGAAGATGGTCAGATTACTTCTAAAGTCATCTGGACTGACAGGCAACACCGACAGGAGAGGACACAAGTGCAGATCCGTATCTTCAATGAGCAAAAGTACCAGAGAACAGTAATCCAGTAACATAGTAAAACCAGGCAGGGGTCAATCGATCGGGCAAACAGTACAAAGTAGAGCAGGCAAGGTCGTAAACTAGAACGCTAGCAGAGATCATAAACCAGAGTATCAAATCACAACAGGAAACTCTCGGCAGATAGAGTGGACTGGCAAACTATTGCTTCGCAAAGAGCATGAGTGAGAGTGCGTGTATACATAGTCTGTGAGGAGGGTGTGGTGTAAATTGGCTGCAGCTGCAACCAGTTAGAACTCCTACTTCTACCTTAGCTTGGTCCATGGAGACCCCTTGTTTACTGATTATGTATCCCAGAAAGGAAACACTGGTTACATGGAACTCACACTTTTCACCCTTGATGTAGAGCCGGTGTTCTCTGAGTTTAGACAGTACCAAACGGGTATGTTGCACATGGGTCTCTCGAGATGGTGAATATATCAAAATGTCATCAACGTATGCAATTACGAAACGCCCCAGAAAATCTCTTAACACATCATTGATAAAACATTGAAAGACTGCGGGAGCACAAGTGAGTCCATAAGGCATTACCTGGTACTGGTAGTGCCCCGTAGCCGTACTGAATGCGGTTTTTCACTCATCTCCCTCCTTGATTCAGATAAGGTTATATGCACTACGTAGATCTAGCTTAGTGAAGATTCGTGCTGTGTGAAGTTGTTCCAGGGCTGAGGGCACTAATGGTAGAGGATAAATGTATTTGGTGGTGATTTGGTTGAGCCCTCTGTAGTCGATGCATGGCCGTAGTCCACCGTCCTTCTTGTCTACAAAGAAGAAGCCTGCAGACGCCGGGGAGGTGGATGGAACAATATAGCCCTGAGTGAGTGCTTCTTGGATGTACTCCTCCATAGCCTTATGCTCGGCTTGGGTAAGAGGATATATCCAGCCGCGAGGGGGAGTGGTACCAGGTAACAAGTCTATAGCGCAGTCATATGGACAGTGCGGGGGAAGTCCCTTGGCCTTCCACATCAAGGAAATCCTGGTATTCGCAAGGGATGATTACCTCGGTGTTCGTTTCTGGGCTCTCGATGCTAGTGGATCCTATCATGGCTTGTGGCCGCAGAAGACAATGGTGTCGGCAATATTCAGACCAGGTGAGTATTTCTCTTTGTGTCCAGGAGATCCGTGGGTTGTGTTTTTGCAGCCAGGGGATGCTCAGAATGACAGGATGCCTGGGGGTGTTCCACTCATGTCGAATTTCTTCAGTCTCCTGAGAAAGAAGAGGCGCTGCTGTGCCTTCTTCACTGTTTTGTCTGTGTGAACTGACCATGTGAGATCCTCCGCTAAATGTACACCCAGGAAACAGAAGCTGCTCACTCTCTCCACAGCAGCACCATTGATGGTGATGGGGGTATGTGCTCCTCCACACCTCCGGAAGTCCACTATCATCTCTTTGGTTTTTGTGACATTGAGGGTGAAATTGTTCTCCTGGCACCAATACGTCAGGGGGCGCTGACCTCCTCCCTATATGCCATCTCATTGCCGTTGGTAATAAGACCCACCACCGTCGTCCGCAAACTTCACAATGATGTTTTAGCTGCTAGTGGCCATGCAGTCGTAGGTGTAGAGTGAGTACATGAGAGGGCTCAGTACACACCCCTGTGGAGTGCCAGTGTTCATTGTGTTCAGAGGATGAGGTGATGCTGCCCAATCTGACCATCTGGCATCTGTCAGACAAGAAATCGAGGATTCAGCTGCAGAGAGAGCTGCTCAATCCTAGGTCCTGCAGTTTCCTGTGCAGCCTCGAGGGAACGATGGTATTGAATGCTTAGCTGTAATCTACAAACAACATTCTTAAATACGCATCTCTCTTCTCCAGGTGGAAGAGGGCAGTATGTAGTGTTAGGGCTGTGACATCATCAATGAACCTGTTGTGGTGGCATGCAAACTGTAGAGGGTCCAGTGAGTCCGGTGGCACAGAGCAGGGGGGTCAGGGCTACCGGTCGCCAGTCATTTAGGGATGTGATGGTGGAGGATTTGGGTGCAGGAATGATGGTGGCCATTTTGAAGCAGGCTGAGACTACAGACATGGAGAGGGAGTGGTTGAAGATGTTCATGAACTCCAGCCAGCTAAGCCACGCATGATTTAAGGACACGGCCGGGGATTCCGTCAGGGCCAGCAGTTTTGCGTGCGTTCACCTGTCTGAAGCACTTCCGTACATCCTCTTCAGACACTGTGTGCGCATTGACATCATTCGCGATGCGCATGCTATCCAGTCTTGTGGTGTTTACTGTGTCAAATCTAGCGTAAAATGCGTTTAGATTCTGACACAGAGAGGGTGTGGTCTGCGGTGTGCTGGTTTTCCCTCTGAAGTCCTTGATTGTGTTAAGTCCCTGCCACATTCTCCGAGGATTGTCAAGTTGTTGTTCCACTCTGTCCCTGTACTCACGTTTCGCTGACTTGATTGTCTTCCGGAGTTGGTAGTTGGCATGCTTATAGTCCGATGTGTTCGCGGAGGCAAAGGCAGAGTTCCGTGCTGTCAGTGTCCTGCGAACATTACTGTTTATCCATGGTTTCTGGTTCGGATAAACTTTCACTGTTTTGGATGGAGCAACATCATCCACAGAATGAGTCCGCGTATTCATCAATGTTGTCCGCATCCATATGAAACATTTCCCAGTCCGTGTGATGAAAACAATCCCGTAGCATGGATTCTGATTGGTCCGACCAACAGTGCACCGCCATAAGGGTTGTAGCTTCTTGTTTCAGCTTCTTCCTATAGGCAGGCAGGAGCAGAATGGAGCGATGATCTGATTGGCCTCATGGGGTGCGAGGGCGGGCTTTGTACGCATTCTGCAAGGAAGTGTAGCAGTGGTCGAGCAGCCGCTCTCCTCGTGTGTTGAACTGGATGTGTTGATGGAGTTTTGGTAAAATTTTCCTCAGGTTGGCGTTGTTAAAGTCTCGGTCGTGATAAACGCTGCCTCTGGGTGCGCGGTTTCCTGACTGCTGATCGCATTATACAGTTTCCCGTGTGCTCGGTCGGTGTCAGCTTGTGGGGGAATATATATGTATATGTATGTATATGTATGTAGCCCCCAAGGGCTACAGAAACCATGATTGGTGAGATGCAAGGTGAGTTCTCCTCCTCCACCAACCCTCTCATGTGTGCAAGTCAGCAGGTCACCAAAGAAGGCAACTCTGGGAAGGAGCAGAAAGAGGATGACTGGCTTAAGCACTACTAGAGTCAGGTGCAGCGGGTCGATGAGAAGCAGGGGAACACATGCCATCCATGACCCATAGAGTATTTCCACATAAAGAACAGGCTCCTGTACTATTGCTGCAGCTTTCCCAACCATGTGATGTCCTTGTTGTCCTACTGTGCAAAGCAAACACCATCTTGCACTTGGCCCATACTCACCCACTGGGAGGCCACATGGGACCCTGCAACACTCCAGGACCAGTACCCACAAGATCCAGGGCCAAGGTGTAGAACATGTGCCAGTAATGTCCCCAATGTCAACACACCTACCCATAGAAGATAGCTTCCCATGCCTCTGATTCCACCTCCCATGCAACTGGGACCTACTTCTCCCATATGTCCTGTTTGCCATCCGAAAAGACCCCAAAGCTCCACTGGGTTCACCCCCTTTGAGCTGCTGTTCGGACAGCAACCCTGGGGCCTGCTGGAGGTCACCAAAAAAGCTTGGAAGGAGCAGCCATCCCCCTTCAGATCAGTTATCAAGTATGTTACTGAGATGCAGTAAATGATCAGGGTGCGGTGGATCAGGATCAGATAAACCCCATCCTCAAGCAGCACATGCTAGTGGCCCAGAGGGAGCAGCAAAGGGGGTACAACCTGTCTGCCCAGAACTGTTCCAGCCAGGGCCCCTATACCATTGTACAGGATACCATACCATATGCGAGTAGGTACCATGAATTACCACCGGCAGCAGTCCAGTAAGCATGCAGACTCATGCTTGTATCAATTATTAAAGCAGTGGATCAAGCCCTTGCTGTTTCTGGTGTGTCTGTTCCAGGTCCCTCTCAGCCAGAAAGGGCCCAGAGCTGACCCAGATACAGAAACAGGAACTCCTTGAACTAGAAGCCCAGTTCTGTGACATATTCTTCAGGGATCTTGGGCAGAGACACTTCCAGCAACACCATATAAAGGCCCCTACAAGTGTCATCATCAGGCAGTGGCCCAATCGAGTCCCAGAAGCCCGATGACAGGCTTTTGTGCCACTTTTGTACCACTTCAGCCTCAATAGCCTGATGACAGGCTATTGAGGCTGAAGTGGCACAAATGCTCCAAGATGGATTTATCAAGGAGGGATCCTTGTCCATGGGTTATCATAGCCCCTGGTCCAGCCCCATTGTCATGGTGCCCAAACTGGATAGCAGCCACCAACTTTGCAACAACTTCTGGAAGCAGCTACGTTCTAGCGCCTTATGGCCATCATCCTCCAGCAACACTAACCGTAGGTTGCAGCCTACCTCGATGATGTTATCATCCACTCATCCACCTGGCAGGACCAGATCTAAAAGTCTAAAGAGCCCTGCACCCTCTTGGCCTGTACTGAGCCTTTGACTGCCTCTTACTCCCTCTCCAGCCGCCTCCAGTCTCTCCCTGGCCACAGACCTCCACGATCCTGAGCACCAGTGACACCTTCATTTTTTTCCATTTCATCCACCTTTTTGTTGGTTTGTGTGGTTGTGAGTCTCTGTATTGTCTACTGCTCAAGGATTCCTCACATTACATCACACTAATAATAATAATAATCTGTACATTAGTGTTAATAATGGCATTTGTTAAGATCTGTAAATATAATTTGTAAATATAATATTTAGGGGCTAGATATTACACACATTAGGAAAAGGCAGCTGCATTATTAATTCATTGGTTTCAAGCACATAATACTTGACTGTGTTCATGCTGTCTTCCCTCTGAATAGCAGCCACAGTAAAGGGAAAAGATTTTTGTTCCAAAAACTCTTTTGTTCAAACCAAAAGCCACAAAATAGTTCTATCTGTGTAATTTGTATATTGATTAGACAATGTGTGCTCAATCTATCCACTTTTACTTTCTCTCTCTTTATACCATTTTGTGTGTTTTTGTTATGACTACTGATGTTGCCAAGCTATCACAAAAATCCAAAATAACCCTCTTTGTCTCTTTAAAGGATTTTTAACTGCAAATGAGATGGCATTTGAGAGCCATCTTGAGGAGACAAGTTGAGTATGTTTTACATACGCATGCGACGTATTCCAGCATTACCAAACATGAGCTACTTTGGTACACTATTTTAATTCTGAAAGTCACCTTGGCTTTTCCAAATTTTATCTAGTTGCATGAATTTGATTATTCACAAACAGTGAGTAAAAAAAGTGATTCCCACAGTGAAACTTCATTATTAAATGCTTGGTTAGGGGCAACCTGTAATGCCTTCGTGGACCACAGGTTGAAACACCCTTCTGTAGAGAAAGTGTTTTCAACTGAGTGTGACCTAGGGACCATCATTCTAAGAAGCAACCTGAGGACTACTGTTGTGGGATGTGAGGAAAGAGGTTGAGGTATGAATCTGTATGTTATGCATTCACATGCGACGAGGGATGCATTCCAATATTAGCAAAACATGCTACCAAGGATAGACTGGATGGGAAGTATTTTATTTCTAAAAGTCACCTTGGCATTTGTACATTGTATGTATTTGCATGAATTTGATTATTCACAAACAATAATTAGAGAGAGCAGAATGGAGTGAGCAAAGAGAGAAAGCAAGAAAAAACAGGTGAGAAAGTGGACAGGTAGTCAAGGCCACATAGATACACTGCCTGTCCAAAAAAAAGTCACCACCTGGATTTAACAAAGCAAATAGGTAAGATCCTCCCATTGGATAATTACTGCATGGATAATTGTTTCAGCTGGCAACAAGTTTTCATTTCTTAAACAGCCATGTCAGAAGACACATCCTGTGGTTGTGGAAAAGATGTTAATCTGTTTTAGAAGGGTCAAATATATTATTATGGAGATTGCTGAAACTACTAAAATTGGGTTAAGAACTGTCCAATGCATTATTAAAAACTGAAAGGATAGTGGGGAACCATTATCTTCGCGGAAGAAATTTGGTCAGAAAAAAATAATCTTGATCGTGATCGGCTATCACTGAAACATTTGGTGAAATCAAACGTAAAAAATCAACAGCTGAACTCACGGCTATGTTTAACAGTGGCAGTAAGAGCATTTCCAAACACAATGCGAAGGGAACTCAAGGGATTGGGACTAAACAGCTGTGTAGAAAACCACTGATCAGTGAGGCTAATCGGAAAAATTGGCTTCAGTTTACCCTGTTTACCCTGTTACAGAGTGATGGGCACATCAGGGTAAGAAGAGAGGCGCATGAAGTGATGCCTACCATACAAGCCTGTGGGGCAGTGCTATGATCTGGGGTTGCTGCAGTTAGTCAGGTCTAGATTCAGCAACGTTATGTGCCCAAAGAATGAGGTCAGCTGACTACCTGAATATACTGAATGACCAGGTTATTCCATCAGTGAATTTCTTCTTCCCTGATGGCACAGGCATATTCCAAGATGACAATGCCAGGATTCATCAGGTTCAAATTGTGAAAGAGTGGTTCAGGGAGCATGAGACATCATTTGCACACATGGATTGGCCACCACAGAGTCCAGACCGTAACCCCATTGAAGATCTTTGGGATGTGCTGGAGAAGAATTTGCGCAGCAGTCTGATTGTCCCATCATCTCCACAAGATCTTGGCGAAAAATTAATGCAACTCTAGACAGAAATATATGTTGTGACATTGCAGAAGCTCATCGAAATGATGCCACAGCGAATGCGTGCTGTAATCAAAGCTAAAGGAAGTCCAATGAAATATTAAAGTGTGTGACTTTTGTTTTAGAAATGCAGTGTATAATGCTAAGGCAGCTTCTGTTTTGCCCATATTCATTGCAGTGGACTCCACAATGATTTCACATAATTAAACAGTATATTGAAACTGTTATGAAATGTGGATTCTCCCCAGAGTCGCATTCTCATTAGGGGCTGAGCCCCCCCAAAGGTCTGATCCAAGATTTGTCCTTGAGTGTTGCTTTGCATAATTTCAGAGCTTTGGCCATAGGGTGTATAATGTCATAGCTTTGGTCAGCATATATTTCAAACATGGTTCAAACAGGTTTTTAGAGATACTTAGAGATACTTAACTTTATACAGGTAGTACACATCAGGATTAAACAAACATGAGTGCTGGAGCTGACTTGGGTGAACAATCACACATTTCATAGCAGTTGTCTTAAAGATTTAGATCAATAATTTTGTCCAGCAGATCTCCCATCACGTCATGTGTGGTAACAACCAGGTTGTAAAAAACAGATCTTGAATTGACAAGTTGTGCTGGTTGCGGATGATTTTTGTTGTATGGGAGGAGTCTTGGGGGAGCAGTTGGGGTTTCTGCCATCAATTTTGAAGCAAGAAAGTAGCAAGAAAAAGAGTAGACTTAATTTGCCAAAACCATCTGTGCCCTTGGCCTGTGGATCACCTCAAATTTTAATGGCTGATGAGCCAGATACCAATGAGTGACCCATGCATTGGCATTTTTTATGCAGTAGAACAATTGGAATGTCACATGATCAGAACAGAAGGTAAAGGGGCTCCCCAGTAGGTAGTACAGAAGGGTGAGGACCGCCCACTTGAAGGCCAGAAACTCCTCCTTGATAGTGTTGTATTTAGTTGCCTTTACCGAGAGCTGAATTAGAGCACTGGGTGCTCATCCCCCTCCACCAGTTGGGACCAAATAAAATTGAATTGAATTGAATGTAACCTAAATGAAGTAGAAAAGGCAATTTTTTTCTTGAGATATTGGAGTCAAGAGAAAGTGCCACTACCTTTTGGTTAAATCCAGTTTTGAATAAAAGTGAGCAACCTCTAACAATGCAATCAATGAGTGGCATTGGGTATGTGTCAAATTTAGACACCCTGTTGACTTCAGGGTAGTAAAACAAGAACTTTTTCTCATGGTGCAAAATACCCCATAGTCAAATACCCCTATCATACTGTTTGGTCTGTCATTCTTGGGCCTGACACAAACTCTCCTGTGTTAGGTAAACTAAGGTGTGAAGATTTACTTCAATTTTAATGTACTGAATTTTATTTTTGCTGTTAGGTCCCATTTCACAGTTTTCCCCATTGACAACTAATATGCCTTGAGCCTTGCGCCCATACAATAAATTATGAGACCCCACGGAGGCTTGTGGGATTTCTCATACTGCAAACAAAGGTACAAGTCACTTATCCCAATTCTGAGCATCATTGTGAATTCACTTATGAATAATATTTGTAAGTACTAGATCATGCAGTTTGACCAGGTCATCCATTTGCCATTTCCACTTGTGCAAATCACGTGTGCATGCAGACAAACACAAACAGGGGGGAGGAGATTGTTCTCAAATTAAGAAGGTTAAAACCACCACTGTTGCTGTTATCCATGCTCTACTTCCAGCATGCTGGTTATCTTTGGTAACAAGTCTTTGGTGTTGTTGAAAAGCCTATTTTTAGCTTAACAGTGACATCTCTGTGAAAAAAAGGTTGGGGCAGGGCCAGACATAATCTATCACCTTCTGGGCTGTGATCTTTCTGTTTCACCATGTGCCAAAGTAAAAGACCTTGGTGTAATTATTGACTCCAATCTGTCATTTGAAGCTCATGT
>JAQQZX010115603.1:0-10460 GCA_030068355.1 Notoglanidium maculatum | reverse complement strand
GACGAGAGAGCAGAAGACAAGGTTGCACAATAATCAAGCATAGCATCATCACACAGTGCAGTTTCAGGGAAAGGTGTCTAATGCTAAAACTTCCCTTATCTGGGAAACCACACTGTACCACCCAAACATTAAATTGAGCCATAATTAGTTTTCATGTATGAAATATTTGGGCTGTCATATGTACATTATACTGTTCTCGACTTTAGACAGTTAGATTTTGGGGTTTTACTCTGACCCATGATGTATTTATTCAGTATATATATATATAACGATGCTTACGATGATAACGAGGTTTCCGCTATTAAAGCCACCTACACACACACACACTCACTCGCTCTCTCACACAGCAGAATTCAAGGTCACACCCCCACTAATGCGCACACACACTTTCTCTCGTTCTAGCAGAGCACACAAATGGAAAATATCTGCACAGACAGAAAACTTCAAGCAATATCCGGATATTTTACACACCAAGGAGATTCTGTAAGGACGAGCAACCTTTACAAAACTCATGTAAATATAGAATCTGTTCATGTACGATTATTATAATAATTTTTACTTCAGGGGGAATAGAACTTCATTCATGCACCAACATTCGCTCAGCGCATCCGCTGGCGTACCGGTACGTCTTTGTGGCGTTGAACGCGCGAGTTCCAATCTATCCACTTTATATCACTTTAGTTCGCCATTCGCGCACACCGCTATACATGTTTGTATACGGCCTTAATTTTTCTTTGGAAATTAAGAAACCACTTTTCCACACGCCGTCGCGAGTGGCGAAACTACGGCACTTCGCAAGTTTTATTTCATTTTATTTTATTTTACTTTCCTCGTTCAATATTATTTTAGAATAGAGAATAGAATATTTTGAATATAGAATAGAATACTAAATAGAAAATAACATGGATATAATGTTGTTGTTTTGTGCAATGGGTAAAAAAAAAGAACCTTAATTACAACCCACTTTCTGCACTGCCACTCTCACCTTACCCAGCGTTTGAGGTAGATGTCCTGCAGGGAAGGTACATGCACACTGATGACCTTCTAAGTGGCTCTCACTATCAACTGCAGGGGGTTGCATTCTTGATAATGCTCCTGTAAAAGGTGGTGAGAATGGGTGAGGGGAGACTAGCCCACTTTAGTCTTTGTAGAAAGTATAGACACTGTGGTACCTTCTTAAATATATAGAGGTGGTATTGTGGGACCATGTAAGATCATCTAAAATGTGGACATACAGAAATTTGGTTCTCTTTACCTTCTCAATGATGGAGCAATCAGTGGATTGAGGAGGGTGGCCAAATAGAAAGACAGGAGCAGGTATTACAACCTGGCTTCCAAAGCCTTGGAGACATTATGGGGCCTCCATCGGTCGTTTTAGTGACAATGGATACTGTGCCCTAAGAGTTTGAAGTATTGCGACTAGAACAGCATTGTCGGTGGCTAGTAAAATCAATGCGGGAGTGACAGTCTCTGCTGCACAAATTGCAGATGTAGTTGTCCATGTGCGCGTGTCTTCCGCCTGGCTCTCCTCTTTTCTGCCAGGTACAAGATCTTCTCCTCACCCATCTTTAGCTGTATCTTGTGTAAGCATTGCCAGCTGCTGCGGTTTGCTGCGGTGTCCTCCCATATTTTCCTGTTGATGTCCAGAGCTTTTAATTCGCGCTTGCAGACATCTTTATATCTCAGCTGGGGGCGACCTTGAGGTCTTTTGACAGATGCAAGTTCATCATAGAAGATGTCCTTGGGGATCCCACTGAGCTCCTTCCAGTACTCGTTGGCACATCTTCTTGCTGTCTACTGAACTTTTCTCCTGGTTGATCTGAGTGCTTGGAGGGTCTTCTCACTTGGTGAGCGCTTGTATTCAGCAAGGGTGCGAGCCAGGGCAAGGTAATGTGGCGGGCCAGCTATTGCCCAAGTAGCAGGTCCCGCCTCTCCACGACCCTGGTTGATCCAACGGAGTGGCAGGGCCGATACAGTTTGGGACCAGTGCCGTCGCAGGAGTTGCCAGAGCGAGATTGCATGCAACCACGTACTACCTATGGGACTCCAGCTCCAGATTTTTCTTTAAGGTTTACTCCTGAAGGCTTGGAGACATGATGGCTGTGTATCTAGAGAAGGGAGTTGAGGTAACAGTGTAATGCTGTATGTCAAGCAGTACAATTCACCCTGAATGGGATGGCAGTCTATTGCAGGGCACCACACACCCACATCACACACACACACACAAACACACACACACACACACACACACAGACACACACACACACTCACACACTCACACACTCACACATGCATTACACCCAGCTTGTAAAAGACAGTCCTTTACGAATGAACAGGAGTTCGTTTGGCACCCTGAAGGTGCGGACCGGGTTGAAGTTTTTCCGGTCGCTGTGCTCAGTAACAAACACACTGTGAATGGACCGATCACCAGGGTCAAAACAGACTACTATTCTGTTCTTGTTTCTTTTGTTGATTCTTCGGACATTAGCTGGTAGCTGTTCTGCTCCTCGATAGTAGATGTTTCCCATTATCCAATAAGGGAACGGCGAACCTGGAAGCAGCCGAACCCCATCATTGGAATTATAAAATGGATGGAAACCAACATCTCCATTCTCTAGATCACAGCCCAAGTAGATGTCATTTCCATTATGATGGACAACCTCTTCCTTAAACCACTTCATCAGGCTGCTCATTGGATCACCAAATTCTGCCCTCAGCTGGTTTATACTCTCCAGTATCTTCACATGCGTGGAGGAGGGTCCAAATGGTAGTCTAAAAACATATATTGGATATATTTATACAAAACCACAAACTACAATAACTAATAAACTTTAAAACAAGTTAGTTTCACCATTGATATAAATGACTAGATTGCAGAATTAAGTAAAGGGGTTTTGTAGAAACAAATATTTGATCATAATTACGTGTAATGTCATTTACAGTTCTTTCACTCAAATGTTCAAAAGTTTCTGAGCGAAAGACAAACTTCATGCATAATATTGCATACATATGTGTGGTGCAGCAACTGTAATATGCTGTAAATTTTTATAAAAACCTTCAGATACTTTTTGAATAGTGCTATATTATCTATTCCAACATAATAAATAAGTGAAAAAAGTACTTTGTATTGTGTGATTCCATAAATTCTTTTCTATATCAAGCTGTACTACATGAAGTAAATTGCGTTTGAGTAGATCCATCCACGGGTAGCTAGTTTGAATTATTGAACATGATCAATACAGTTTATAATATTATACAGTGGGGTAAATAAGATTTCAACACATCAACTATTTTTGTAAGAAACAACGAATGCTTTACTTTGTAGTAAATACATTGCTGTTAAAATATTCGGTATTTATTTTTCCTCTCATTCCACTTTATCACACATAAAATGTTTGATGTACTGGAATATTAGGATTTATTTATCTGTAGACTTCTATTGCTTTAATACTAGTATCTGCTCAACATCAAAATTTCTCATGAATAGCTGCATTGGAAATATGCTTAATAGAAAAATAGTTGACGTGTTGAATGTTTATTTCCCCTGTATTTCAGTGCCAGAATCAGCAAGAAACGTCTGCTGATCACCTGATTTCTTGCCCATTTCTGTTTACATCACTTGCGTCACTTTTGGGATCTGTTTGCCAGCCAGTTTAATAAACCTCTTAACTGCATTTGCACCTGTCACATATCGGACAGTAGAGACAGTAACAGTTGCAGGTTTTCTATAATTTTCTTTATTTTTTCCAAATGCAGACAAATCCAAAGGATAAGCAAATTCAATAAACATGCAGAGGTCAGGTGATGTACAAACAACAATAGCTGGCTTGGTATTGACAGTGCAGGACACTGAGCATATAGTTCACACTAAATGAATGGTGTAAGAAGTTGTTATATACTGTGTGGCTTTAATGGAGTCAGTAAGCCTGTGAACATGAACGTCACAGTCTCTGTGGTTTTTGGGTGCTGTAGTCCATGGCAACCATGTTTGTAGGCCGCTCTGCAATCTGGAAGTTTTACTGGAGAACCATGTGTTGAAAAGCTGTTCTGTAAACGCTTATTTGTGCAATAAACTGCATGAATTGTTAGTAGAGCACTGGTAAATACAACATTTATTTTCCTACTATTTAATTAGAGCAGAAAACTGCTGTACTAATGATGTCTTAATAGTGTAGGACACTTTGTTGAATAAAACATGGCGACAGCAAGATTGAGCAAGGCTGAGCAAGATCCGCCCAACATGGTGGCTCTTCATCGATGTTTTTTGTAAAGCTTTGAATAATAAATATGGGCAATCTAGGAATTTATATCTATGCTGAACCCCGTTATCTTATCAAATGTCAAACGTATTATATGTCACATGTTAATATATTCATCATCAATGGTAAGGTAAAGCGGTGAGTAGCATGCAAGCTACCTAGCTTAGCTAGCATTAGTATTGAACGACGTGGGAGTGCAATGTCACCCCACCCTAATCCAACGCATTTATGTCATATGAACTATTAAAAGGTAGCCTATTAAAGCTAGTTAATTAGCTAAACTCATCTAATCAGTTACCTGCTATACTAAATAGAATTGTTCTGCGACTTTCGGTAATGTTTTGTTTGTTTTTAAAACAAGGTGAATACCAACGATGATTTTCTCAAGTTTTAGCAATGTAACCTAAAGGCTATTTTTCATGTTTTACATGTTCAGAAGCACCTTGTTTGCAAAAATGTTCCGTTTTGCTGGTAAATTTGTATATTAACTTACCGTGGTTTACCATACCTTTGCCTCATCATCGCTGGTGGCTGAGTGGTAAAGGGGACTGAAGTGTACATGTGCTCTATACGTATTTCTAATAGTCTGCCATAAGCAGGGTGAACCGGAAACAGTCTCACTGTGAGTTTTTTCATTGGTTATGATCATTGCACGCAAGCGACACTAAACACAGGCTATAAATACGTTCTACTACATCTAATTAATTGTATTATTAATAGATAAAAAGTAAGTACAGTAGTATATAAATCAGTTCTTCAGTCATATGAAGTTATTTACTTACAGGTAAGATTTGTGTAGTTTTCAAGCAAACTGACCATTCAATATTACTACAAATATATTTATGAATAATGTCCATTTTTGCTACAAATGCAGAGTGTGAAATAAGTAAGTACAAAATGAGATTTGGTATTTACTTTGTACTTACCATTATATAAAGTTGTGGACAAGCTCCTCTGAACAGCAAGTAGATAGAAGTCCAAGCTGTGTTCATCTGAGTAAAGTCCTTGTAGTACGTCCAGCAAAAAGTAGATCCAAAATGGTGATGAATGCCTTGAAGGCAGTTTACCAATAAACTGATAAACCATTTTTAAAAAAAGCATCTCCTTTAAAAAATACGCCTTTCTAAGCAATAAGAAAGAACAGAGAACAGAGCTGTTCAACTCTAACATACTGAATAACACCAGAGTCAGGAGGAAGTCCATTGTCACGTCCCTCTAAACAAAACAGATGGCAAATCTTATGTAAACTTTTTCTTTACTAACGACAGAGACACATATACACACCTCACTCATACACACACAGCATAATGAAAAGTAAATCTATCAAATATGTTAACCTTTTTTTGTACTTTAGCTTATTACAAGGGGTTCAACAGATACTGATCAATTTATTATTTTAGTAATAACCAGAAATAAAAACTACATCTTCATTTTAGGATATTTGAATATTCAATATGTATGATGCCTGACAATAAATCCAAAATGTTTTATCTCAGCGGATTATTAAACCTGGTCTACTGTTAAACAGTCTTCAGTTCAGGTCCGTGACCGAGTTCAGTTTATACAGAGAGTTGTGCACTCACTTTAATTCCCACCTATACTGGTTAGCTGTGTTGGATCAACATGCTGTAAGAGGTGAAGTTACAGCTTTATAGTCTCTCTTCTCCACTGCTTTAAGCAATGCATAGTGCAGTGGTGGCTCATTGGTTAAAACTCCTGGATATCATTTATAGTGGAGTAAATGTGATGAAATCTGTGGTCTAATCTATAATGTCTCTACAATACAGTAAGGTGGAGGTCACTTTTTTAGGTCAGTTTTAGAAAAGGATTAAAAGCATATGATGGCATCCTTCTACACAGGACTTTCGGCTCGCACATTACTACAATACCCATAAGCCTCAGCAAAATCACTTCCTGTTTAGCTGGGAGGTGACAAGAGGTGGAAAGAGTCAGCCACTATACAGGTGTCTTTAGTGAAGCAGTGTTTGTAGTAGATGCCCTGTATTAGAGGTAGAGGGACCAATATCATGGTGAGTTTGGTGCAGTTACTGTACTACATCACCACATGACTTGCAAGCCTGATTGTGTCTTCTTAGGTTTTTTAGGTTATGTGGATAGTATATTATGTCAATTTTAAGTTGTTTTTTTTAAAACAGGTCACCCCCCTTCCCTAGAGGAGCGCCCTGTTGCATCAGCTTTGTTGAAGCATGGACATGAAATTGTAATTCTGTTACAACACATATGATATGTTAAAATTAGTTACAGATTGAGATTGAGTTAGATTGAAAGGCAGAAAGATCTCATGAAAATCCAAAGAAATCATTATTAATATTTGTATATTAATATATTATAAAATATTAATTATTACAATTAATTTATAAAAGTCTTGTTTTTAGTATGAGTTTAGATATATATTAATTATATATTTTAATGTGATTAAATATGATTGTTGAATATTTTTGTGTGTCAGGTTTTAAATCAGAGCTCATTTTAAACAGGTGATTTAATATCAATGCAGTTGTCTTAGTTTCTTGAAGATATGACTGTTGGTGTGAAGCTGGAGGTTTTAGACATTACTCACCAAGACTGAACTCACAGTAAGGGCCGTTTGCACAGTAGCTGCCTGAAGTCCAAATGTTTTAACAGTATTTATGCAGGGAAAGTGATACATATTTAGAGTCAGGCCGATTTTCTAGGTTCTTCATCTTCAAATTGTTAAATTTGAACTGAACTGAATGCTCAGAACACGCTGGAAGGTCTCCCTCCTCTTTAACCTGGAGGACACGGCATCTGTGATTACCAACAAGAATGTCATATTTGGATTTGTCTGACCATAGAACACTTTCCCACTTTGAAACAGTCCATTTCAAATGAGTCTTGGCCCACAGAACACACCGGCGCTTCTGGACCATGTTCAAATATGGCTTCCTTTTGGCATGATAGAGCTTTAGTTGGCATCTGCAGATGGCATGGCAAATTGTGTTTACCGACAGCGGTTTCTGGAAGTATTCCTGGCCCATTTAGTAATGTCAATGACACAATCATGCCAATGAGTGATGCACTGTCATCTAAGGGCCCGAAGACCACGGGCATCCAATAAAGGTCTTCGGCCTTGTCCCAATATCCCACATAGAGATATCTCCAGTTTCTCTGAAGCTTTTGATGATGTTCTGCACTGTAGATGATGAGATTTGCAAAGCTTTCGCAATTTGACGTTGAGGAACATTGTTTTTAAAGTATTCCACAATCTTTTTACACACTCTTTCACAGATTGGAGAACCTCTGGGTTGTATATATTATTAAAAAAATCTCCTCTTAGATGATTTTACTTAAGAAAATGATGAAAACCTCAGAGGTGTGAACTCCAAACAGGTGAAACAGAAATAATCTGAAATTGGAAGCACAAACACAATTGAAAACACTAAATTAATGTAACCTCCGCATAAATTATTGACGAAAGATTAGAAACTAAATATGTCCACGATCAGTGAGGATTTAGACATCTTTATGACTATGATGTTCATCATGTTTGTTAAACCTAACACTAACTCTAACCCTGAAAGCAGATGCCAAGGAAAGATTACCATTCTCACATCATTTTGTTATATAATTTTTATTTAAAAGCAATTAAGAATTTAAATAAGTTCCTATTATATTTACACAAAATAATTAAGAATCAATATTAATAACATTAATGGTTCAGCCATGGCCACCACACACGGGTATTTGTTGCTGGATAATACACAGTTCTTGCAGCATTCCTGTTCATGTGGCTAATCTGCACATGCAGGTTCTCACCGATGCGGTATGTGGCTCTTCGTCTGTAATGTACAGTTACATAAACTTCACAAACAAACCCATCATTACTCAGGCTGACTATGATTCGGTCCATATTGCTGTCATCGTGCCGGCCAGTATGATCTCCCCAGATGTGTTCAGGTAGATCTCTAGCTCTTGGTTTGCTCAGATTGCCCAACACGTAGTAGGTGAGACCATCATTAGGCAGGATTTCCTCTATGTTCTTAAATTTGTGGAAACCAAATGTTGATCTATATCGATTAAAGAGTAGGTAAAGATTGTTATCAAAAAATTGGATAACTCCTAAAAACCAGTCCAGCATTGGGCGACCATGTCTTGGCCGAGGCCTACCGAATACAGTCCTATCCAGCTCCCTCAACGAATCCAGTGTCAATGCTCTAACACACACACACACACACACACACACACACACACACACACACACACATAAATATATTAAAAATATATTAAAAGCCACTGAGTATGTCATTAGCTTAGAAGCATGCTGGTTAGCTATCACTTAGCAGCATTATATGGCTACAAAACATAATGCTACATAAGGTCTTTAAGGCTACAACTAAACTATAAATGTTCAGAAGCACTTTGCAAGCACAGTTTCACTATTAAATTTGTATATTATGTTTCCAGTTTTCTTACCTGTCTGGGCAGGTATGCCCTACCGTAGCACGTTCTCGGTAGTTCACGGGCAACAAAGCAGCGCACATGGCAGGACAAGTTGTCGCATTTTAATTCGTCAGAGGTTCAATTTGAAGAACTAAATTATTTTCAAATTAACTAACCAACTAAACTAAACTAACTTACTAAATTCTATCAAAATCTGACATCCTGGAAAACGTAAAAACAAAAAAGACGCCCTAGAACGGTTTTTAACGGGTTTTAGTAGGGACTCACAATGCTGGTGCGCATGCGCATTAATGTTTCATTTCCATCAATTCATTTCCGGATGAACCGGAAATGTTTTTTTTACTGTACTCGGTATATATATATATATATATATATATATATATATATATCTATATATATGTGTGTGTGTGTGTGTGTGTGTGTATATATATATATATATATATAAAGAAAAAAAATAAATGCAGGAATAAATAAACCAGTTTACCAATCATATAAATGTATTTAGCCTTAAGAATAATTCTCCCATTTTTGTCTGTTGAATGTTCTTGTCTGATCAGGAAGTGTTTAATCTGAGGTTAATGCTGATTTTAAAAAAATGTTCTTCTAGACACTAGTATGTTGTTTGAGACGCTTTATCCATTTCCCTCTTATAGTTTCCTTTATTTAGAGTCGGTTACCTAAGTGCCCAGGTTAATTTTCTAGGTTCTCCATTATGATTGTTCACCTTTAGGGAGTTCATGCCTCCAACCTCGCCAGGTTTTTGTTCACTATAAGCACCAAGACCAGGTTTTTGAGAGTTTCTATAGCAGTGGTTCATAAGTCAAGACCAAGTCTTAATGGCGTCATAGCCAAGTGAAGACTCCAAATACAAAATGTATCAAGATTGAGACAAAAAGAAAAACCATGAAATAGTTTTTTTTTCTAGGCCAGGCTTTTACTTTAAATACTTGGATTTGTGTGTGTGCATTGCACCAATGATTTTACTTTCTAGAAGAATTTTTTTTTTATGTGTAAATGCATAAATTTTTACCAAATTGAGTGGGCAGTTACTTTTTACCATCTAAGGTATTTTAGTAGGGTACTAAAAAGTACACTACGAAAGTATATAATATACTTATACTATAAGTACTCATAGTTTCCATTTGGTACAGATTTTTTGCTTTGCTTAATGAACTTGTTTTAGGGAACATTTAAATTTTTTGGTAGATTTGAAACAACTTGACTGCTTGATTACTACAAATCTAATTATTATTAGTATTCATTATTACTACCATTACTATCCATTTCCCATGACTCTGTAGTGCTGCGGTGGGAAATAACTAAGTACACAAAATAAACTTGTAGTTACTTTGTACTTACCATTTTATAGAATTGTAGAAAATCTTCTCTGAACAAGTCATTGAAATCCATGGTGTTTCCCTCTGAGTTTAAAGTTTTCTAAACTTTTCTTAACACAGTGAAAAAGCATTATTCAGAAGTTATATGGGAGTAAACACCTTTTGTCAGTTCAGCATCCATAAGAAAGGATATTGGAAAAGAAGCATCTTAATTGCATCTTAAAACATGCCTTCAATCCTTTAAATTGAGGGGGGGGGCATCTTCTTGATGTATTCATGAATGTTCCTTGTTTCATTCTGGATAGTGGCTCTGAATAGCCCACTTTTCATCAGTATGTCCTGGTTGTCATGAATGCCAGGCTTACGTGGTTTGCCTGGCCGATTGGGTTTGGTGGAACACATGTGCAGGACAGGAGGTGGC
>JAQQZX010115533.1:0-10462 GCA_030068355.1 Notoglanidium maculatum | reverse complement strand
ATATATAAAACCAATGTTTAATAATGATTGAATTGAAATGGATAATAAAGCTACTGGGTGTTCCTTAGCTACAGACACATGAACCATAATGAAACTGACAGTAATTAGCTTAATTATAGAATTATTATTTAAGTATCTACATCTGTGGTATAGCCAGTAGTTAATTTCTTGAGTTAATCTCCATGTGATCTGTACAAGTGTGAATCCCTAATACATCTATATTAATAACATTAATTGTTGATTATTCTATAATCATTGTATATTTACCACCACAACAAAAAAATCAAGTTCATTACATTTAATTTTCATCACCATTATGTTACATTTCATTTGACTTGAAAGCAAATTAGAAACCAAATTAAAATACTGCATGTTCATAATCTTAGCTCTCATTTCAGGACCTAAATTGACATATAAATAAAGCAGTTTACTGGAGAAATTCTACAAGTCAGGTGCCAAGAGACTTAGTCAACAGCAGCAATGTCTGAGACAGTGGAGACAGAAGTGCATCCCTGATTCAATTGATCAGGTATCTTCCATTTTAAAGGTCCACTGTGTGGGATTTAGAGGGCCCTATTAGCAGAGATGCAATATAGTATGTAATATGATATTCGTAACGTAATTATTTTCATTAGTTACCTGTAACTACAAACCATTAAGCTTAGAATGAGCCCTTTATATCTACCTAAGGTGCGGGTCCTCTCTTCCACAGTCCATGTTGCGCCCCTACAGTAACCCAGAACAGATAAACCACTAGAGTTTGTAAAACCTGTTTCCATTTTTGCAAGTCGCAGCATAAATCTGGAAGGAAGGAGAAGGCAAAGACAAATGACAAAGAAGAAGAAAGGAAGGCAAAGAAGAATAAAGAAGAGTAATTAGTGTTTGCTGGTGCTGGTTTACAAGTTTGAGAACCAATTTTGAAAATTAGAAGATCATACTTTTTTAAAACAAGAAAAAGCAAGGAAGCATGAATGTAAGTATTTTGAAGTACGCTATGGGCACTAGACGCTCTAATACATGCTTGGAAAGGTAAGGGTAAGGGTAAGGGTTGATAAAGGGTTGAAAGTTGATTGCTATTATCTGAATCCTACATTGTGGACCTTTAAATGCTTTAAAGGAAACAGCATGATAATGATCTGCCAATTATGTGAGCCAAAACCCATAGAGGTAGAATTGCTGGCCAGATCTTTTGATGTTTTACAGTATGAAAGCTCTGTATTAAACTGTATTAAACTGATTTTTGGTAGCGTAAAGTGCTGCTACCGCCTATTGGTAACACTCAGGATAATGTGTAAGGGGAATCTTTGCTGGATAGCAAAATATGTAGATAGAAACATGTATGAATTAACATGAACTAGCTTGCTAATTAACATAGCAAGCTAATTAAACCCCAGTAGCGTTTGGCTAGATTTGCTGGCATAGTAATGATACCTATTTTTAAATACGGTCGATAATGGAGGTGGTGTTCAGCTGGTGTTAGCTGTGATAAATGTGGACATGAAACAACTCATTTGAAAAATAAATACTCAAGCCTTTTTTCAGCAGATGTCATATTTACTCTTACTTTATATTTCTGTAATATTTTTCGACCACTACTTTTACTTACTAAGTGAATTATTACTACAGTGTCTGTACTTCTACTCAAGTCAATACTCTTTCTCAATACTCTTTCCACTACTGCATGCTACTAACACAACAGAAATGACATTTTACTCTGTAAATCTAGATCTACCTAAAAAAAATGCATGATTCCAACTAGTTAATCCTGTTTCTCTACACTATGGCTGGTAACCAATGAAATGAGATTAAGCAGAGTAGGGGAAGTTTGTGTTGGACTATGAACAGCAAACTGCAAAAAATGTTATCTGACAAATATATTCAGTGGATATTGAAAATATTGCAAAAATGGCAGGTTATTGTAAAGTAAAAGAATGACACTAAAAATAAATTTATAAAATAAATCACATCTTTTTCTGCCATTAATGTGAAATTAATGTGAAAGTGATCAGAAACGTTTTTAGGGAAAAAAAGAAAAAAAATCTATTTGAAATGTGTACACCCCTAAATTTAAACTTTGTTGAAGCACTTTTTGATTTTATTTCACTCAGTCTTTTTGAGTAAGAGTCTATCAGCATGGCACATCTCGACTTAGCAATATTCATGGCATTTCAGTGTACACCTAACATTTTGGAAATTCTTTTGAATATCTTGAAAAGTGAGATACCGTACAGGCTTTATAAGCTGTTTCAGGACCACAGCTTCCTCAGTCAGATGAAATCAAGAAAATGTGAAGAAAATGCTGCAAAAACAATTGAGTTTTATAATTTCATTGACAACAGCTGTATGATAATTACTTTTGAACATGAGATTGAATGTGATTGGTTCACTCTGAACATAGCTACATCCACAACTGTGAAAAGGGTGCACACATTTATGCAACCAGGTTATTGTAACTCTTTTTATTTATTTTTATTAATCAGAGATATTATATATATATGTTATGCTAACTTTTGGAAGGGTCTTAAAATATTCCTTTTTTGCCACCGTATTGTGCTTTCAGTCAGTGATTGACACCCTTCATGATCACTTTTATTCAATTTGAATAACTGTTTATTCTGGTCAGAGTCACCGTGAATCCGGAGCCGATTGCAGAAACACTAGATACAAGGCGGGAACACAGCCTGGATGGGACACCACTCTGCAAACACACATTCAGACACTCATTCACACCAGTTTAGAGTTGCTAATCTACCTACTGGCATGTTTTTGGGAGGTGAGAGGAAACTGAAAAACCCAGAGGAACCACCTACCAGACACAGGGGGACCATAAAAAGAAACAGACTGAGCTTAGGATTAAAGGCAATATTAAAAAAGGCAATTTTAAAAAAGACTCGTAGAGACTTAGTATAATTTCAGTATGCAAATACATTCTGCTAATCCTTTTGCATGAATTGCACGCTAATGTTTTGTTTTGTTTTAGAAAAAATTCAGTAATATTCAAGAATTTTCAGTAGATTTCAATAATATTAAAGAGGTCTGGTCAATGAGAAAACAGAGGTCTATTTGAACGTTTTAATCATTTGCTTTCCTCTTTGCAAGATCTTCACTGATTCAGGGACAGTTGCTTCAAGAGTTTGCAAATATGTATATCCTGTGTCACTTAATGCTACTTAACCAAAGGACATCATTCAAACCCTAGGCTTAATACTTAGGGCAAAATGTCTTTTCCAAATGTTTCTCGTTTCCTCAGATTTTCGTAAATCCCTGCACCTAGAAAGAGCATAATGTTTCTGACTTATGATACATTTGGTTCAAATCTTATGGACATCCAAAACATTTTTGCATCGAAGTTGAAGGTTTTAAAAACTTGATTTGCAGGATCTACCTTCGGAAATCAGAAGCCTATTCAAGTAGTTGAATGATATTCCAATATGAAGTGATGCTAATACTTAACACAATGTTTTAGTGATGTTTCTGGCAGCAGGTCCAGATTAAGTTCCCCTGGTTGCGCTCTGGCTGTTATACTGATTACCCTGCAGATTACGCTAATCCCCTGCTATAAAACTATAAAACTTCATGGTCCAAAACACAACATTGATATCCAACAAATATTCAATACCTATTCAGTAGCTCATGTTTACGGCCTCTGGCACACTCTGAGAGAATTACTGACCAGGACAGTTAAGAATTACTGAAAAGATTCATACAGACTGTTAATATCTAATTAGATTAATATAATTATATTTCCAGTATACACTCCATTTAGAAACCTTCATATAGTCACATTCATTGTGTTATTTATTACAGCATGATTTTCATTGTAAGTCCTCAAATAAGTGTATAGAGGAGTGGAGATCACCAAACACACCTTGATAGTATTGATTGGAACATGGAAAGTGCTTTGATATGTTGCATGGCCTTTCGGCTCCTTCTGTCATGCTTATGAAATATGCCATGTTTTTGAAACGTACAATAAAATCGGTTACGTGGACATTTAGATATAGTGTTTGTCTAAATGTGTAACAATCCCAGATTATCCAAATGATACTGATGAATCAGCAAAATGAATATAAGCCTGAGCCGCAGGTGGGTTTTTAGGAAAAGCTCATTTAGTTGATATTCAGTCGCCTGCCACGTAATGTAGTTGCGCAGCACTCCAGTGTTGCCTGGAGCCGTGTATGTGGGAGAGACAGGGACACAGTACACACATGCACGCGCGCACACATACATCAGTTATAGTGATTTGACAGCTCAGTTAACAGGCATCTCGTCTTCTTGAGTAGGTTTAAGCTCAGATGACTGACAGCACCAGGTGGAGGATAGACACTCACTCACTAACTCACTTTCACTTGATCTCTCTAAGCGCTCCACCTTTTTTCCACACTCTATTCTTGGACATTCTTGAGAAGAGCAGCTGTAGCCTGGAGACCAACTTGAGAAGTGTTTCAAACTAAATAAGGGAAGCAGAGCTGAAACTCTCCACCTCAACCCCTCCTCAAACCCTTTCACCCATGTGTCCTTGAAGTCAACAGTGTAGCAAGAGTGGGTCAAGTTGGATTAGCACTACCTGAACACAGACTTTTAGAAAAGAGGACTGACATTATTTTGGCATCCTGGTTATTCAGTTACAGTCATGGTATTCAGATGAGGATATACAACGTATAGATTTCAAATTCCAATGGATTGTTTGGGTACACATTGGAGACCTGTCGAGGGCCTCTCGCCTGAAGTCAGCTGGGATTGGCTCCAGTTTCCCCATGACCCACAATAGATAAGCGGTACAGAGAATGGATGGACTTAGGTCTGGGAGCTTAGGTGCATTTTTATAACAAGCTTTCACCATTTCCAACACAGCTGTCATTACCATGATAAAGTTTAAAGCTGCCATAAATATAAGCAGGAGAGCACATGGATGACATAACATTTTCATGGAACTGCACTTTATTTAGTTCATAAATAAAATTTTTGTAATTAAAATTATGGTTATAATTCAATACTTTGAGACAGGTGAGAAATAACATTGGACATCATTAACACAACAAAACAGTCATTGAGTGGAGACGTACTGCAGGGCCGTAGCCAGCTTGGTGGATGGAGTGGACCTTTTTCAGTGTGCGCGTGCTACCACAGATAGTCTTATGGAGCCATACTTAAACACAATTTCAGACATAGATTACTACAGAGCTTTATAATCATAGCAGCAGAACCTTGCCAAAGTATCCTGTATTTTGTTATGTACATAGCAGTAAAACTCTTTGCAGCAAGTTCAATGCAATATGCATGTCTTTAATGAGGGCATGTAGTGTTCCTTAAAAATAAATTTCTAAAATACTTGAGGTGGATAAGTACATCATTAGGCAAGGAGTTAACTAATAAACCATAGTGGGTAGTAGCAACCTTCTCATGATTAATAATAATTAATAATAATAATTAATAGCAAACTAGCTGCTCTGTGTGTAGCTTATGTAGGCTGTTAGTCTTCTATAGGAAGTTTAGAAAGCAATAGTGACTTTTAGGCATATTTAAACTTAAACTTAAGTAAAATCAACTGATTATCAATACAGGTCTATTGAGAGCAAGAGGATGTTTTCCACTCTGAGGTGTGCATCAACTAACTGGCTCGGTCGTTATATTGGAATTATCAAAATGAGCTGCTCAGTATTCAAAGACCGCCTAGCAGACCTCTTTGGTGCTGTACTCAGTTAAGTGCTTAAATGCTAATGATAATACATTGAAAGAGTAAGAAAAAGTTTAATAATGAAAGACAGGAGGAAAACCTACAAAAACTGTAAATTAAAGAAACAAAAAGTACTAATGACAATTTAAAACTTTTATTTGAATGATTTTTGTTGCGACAACATTGAAAAAAACAAATTAAGATTCACTGCAATACCATGATCTGTTCATTTCAAATGATTCAATAAAACCTCTAAACTAAGATTCTCATTTTAGCGAACAGTTCAATACAAATAGTCAACGCCCCCCCCCCCCCAACCCCCCAAAAAATAAAAACTTAATTTCAGAATTGACACTTAAACATTTCTTAAAAATAAAACCAAATTATTCCAGCTTAAATTATGTTAAATACCAACTGTATGACCAAATATAAAGTCAAACACTTTTGATTTACTGCATTGGCTGTAAGGTGATAAGGTGTGATTTCCTGATAAACTTGCAGAATCGTGTTTAAGTAGTTACATAATTACAGATGTGGCAATTCTTTTTTTGCTTCCTTCGTTCACCTCCCAGAAATTTGCCTTGACCAATCTGGTCAAGGTTGCTAATTTGAAACAATTATTTATACTTTTGAGTTACTGAAACAGAATACTTGTGTGCTTACAGTTCCAAGAAACATACATTTGACTCCAAGCATTTTTATTTAGACCCTTAATGTACTTAATACAAACCTCCAATTACATTTACAGCATTTAGCAGACACCTTTATCCAGAGCAACTTGCCTCATTCAAACCAACTCAAAAAAAATAAATAAATAACTGCCCATTAGTGGCAGCACTGGGATTTGAACTCACAACCTTCCAATCAATAGTGCACCAGCTTAAGCATCCAGTGACGTTTACAAAAGCCCTCAAGAAATCATGCCACTTCATCTGTTGTGACCGTCACATGCTACACATTAGTGCTATAGCTGTTTATGTGCATCTGTAGATGGCTAGGACACTGGACAGCAGTGTGGAACTTGAGGACCAGCTCCCCCGGCTCCATACACCGGAGTAAACCACCACTCGAAAATAAGGCATCTTTGCTTTTACCTAGGAAGTATGAAGGATTTCAAGCAAAATGGCTTCATTAACTCATCACTTACCTAAAACAGTTCTATGCAAGTGATAATTTGATCCCTTTTTAAAGCTACATTTTCTTCAGTACACTTAATTTTAGATTATTTTCACTGAAGTACATTTTTGGCTGAATACTTCCACTTTTAATTGAGTAAGGTTCATACATTTAAAATTGCATAATAAACATTTAGCCAATTTAAATTGAACATTCTGCACATTTTAATTCAGCTGAAGCAGTGACATTTTTGAAGTACATGATTGAATCACTCACTGAAATTTATAGCAACTCTGGAATGGATTTTAATACCAAGCTCAATAATCCACCATGGCATATGATTAAAGAATTATAAATTGGTTATGTAAAGCAACCTGCCTGATTCTTTTAAACTGAAAACCAGATAAGTGCCCAAGCAGTGAAGATCAAACTGCTTGTTAATCTACAACCACATTGCATTTCTTCTCAATGAAACACTAAGCAACCAGTGAGCTTTAAAAGCCACAGCCCTGTGTTTAAAATAACATTTTAACATGCACGTCTAAAGGGGGAAAAAAAAAAAAAAAAAAAAAAAAAAAAAAAAAAGAGAGTCATTAGTTTAGTTTGGGTAAAATGTAAATAAAAACTCATTTAGGTTTAAGATTTATTATTCAAAATAAGACATCGCTTAAACATTTCTTTGACAATTAACAGAACATAGTAAAAATACATTTATTAAAGAACTAAATTTACATCTAAAAGAGTCATTACTTTCTTGTTTCTCCACTGGAGAAGGGCAAGCGGGGGATTGTGAGTTGGCGCGTGCTCTGCTGCACCATCAGTGGTTTGTACTTCCTCACTGGGTTGGCTTTAAACGTCACGGACTAAACAGCAACAAGACAAATTAGTCCTCCTGACAAGACAGTGAATTTTATTTAAAAAAAAAAAAAAAAAAAAAAAAAAAAAAAAAAAAAAGGAAGTGAGTGGGGGTGACCAAACCAACCAGATGCCTTTCTTCAATCAGCCTCAGCTCCTCCAGCTTTCTCTCACGGGCAACTCTTTGCATGGAGTCACGTAAATCAAAAGAGAAAGGGCACGTCTGAGTGAAATTCCTCTCGATCGTGTACCTCGGGCTTCTGTCCATAAAATAGAGCAATATTTTTTGACCAAGTGTAGTCTGCTTATCTACTGCAAAGCAGAAGGATGGAAACAGGTCGTGAGAGAATTTATACAGGAGTCAAAACATTCAAGGATGGGTACATAACAGAAAGCTGCAAATGAGCAAGATTTTAAATCGTGACCATGCAACTCAAAGACCACGCATTTGAAATGTTGGTTTCCTTCAGCTGCCTTGCAACAAGACTAAATTGACAACCTCACATGAGTCCCTATAACCATTTGTGTACACATACATACACAGTATGACCAAACTTGCCACAAAGTACAAAATTGTCTAGAATGTCAGCGCGCGCTGCTGCGTTAAGGGTTTCCTTCATTGCAAACCGGCGGCTCAAACCTGTTCCAGCCATTACCATATAAACACTGAGGTCTAACCTGATTCGTGCTCGGGAGAAAATGAGGTCTGGACTTGTTCTTGCAGGTGAAAGTGAAAACGTTAGAGCAGAGGAGTGTGAGCGAATCGGACCTAAAAACAATGCGTTAATTTGGTTAGATAAAGCAGAACAGTGTAAAAGTAGTGATGTATAAACAGTGACAGAACCGAGAATATACTCATTTCAGAGCTGCCATTTCTCCGTAAAGGGCGGACAGTAGCCACGTTGAGACCGAGCTTGGAGCACCACTGAGAGTTTGGCCTCGAAACTTTAGTACCTCCGTTTTCCTTTTCTAAGAAATGACGGGAAAAAAAAGCATCAAGATCATTTTCTTTTGTTAAAAGCAAAAAATAAAGACACCAACCTGCAGAGTCCATAGCACAGCTCAAGACATTTGACACATCTGCCTTAGCATCTCCGACGTCAAGACCCGCAGCGTTTTCAGCCATATTAGCAGACATTCTTATTCACCACAAACCCTTTCACAAATTTCAATGAAAGCGCTTCGGGTAGCGTATATACTGCGTCATCAGACATGGCGGACCAATCACACCTCACCCGGTGCAATCAATTAGTCATTTGTAATTGAGCGCGGCGGCTTAGCCCCGCCCAACTATTCAAATTTCTCCACCCCCCCCCCCCCCACAGTAGTCCACTAGGTGGCGGTATGCACATGCAATTTGGAATCAGCCACCACAAACTTGCAAAAAATAAAAATAAAAAAAGACGAAGAAGAAAATAAATACAACTATGATTTTCAGGCAAGCTGTAAAACCAGAATATGATCATTTTAATAAAATAAAACAGTATAGCAACAGAGGAGTATTTAATTTTTTTAAAAAGAGAATACTGTGCAAATATACAAAACTTTAGAATAGCTATATACACCGTAATATAGATGCTCCATTTATGTGCAAAATGGAATTTGTAATTAGATACACTCATATGCAGGTTTTAACAGTATAGGAGCACTGGACTGAGCATAATTCTTACAAATCCATGTTATATATCTGACGGCTGCACATAGAAATGACACGGAATTTATTTAAAGTTCAGTTCAGTTCAATTCAATTCAAGACTAAAAACTCATTTAATCATCTTCAGTAACTATTTTATTCTTGTTAGGGTCATGGTGGAACCAGTGTCTATCCTGAAAGGGTTGCCAGTCTATTGCAGGGCACCATGAATACACACACACACACACACACACACACACACACACACACACACACACACACACACACACACACACACATTTTAAATGTACATTTAACTAAATTATGGAACTAAAAGTACAAGATAAAATCACATATGAGAGAAGTAACACACACTGTTTTTGTTTACTGGCCATAAATAACTGACCCTTTTGTCAATAAGTAACCAAGGAACATAAGGAATGCAAGGAACATTATGCTAATTAACAAAAGTGATATAAATTAGCTTGCATGCTAAAACTATCTGTCTGATTTGCAGCAAAAGATATTAGGTCACATGTTTTTATATTGAAGGGAGAATTCTTGAACAATTCTTTTTTTTAGTTCATGTTCTTCTCCTACTTTATGGTGTAAGACAATGCTTGTTATCTGTTTGTTGTTACCTTGTTAACTGTTTAGAATTGTTAGGAATATTATTCAAATGCTTGAAGTCATCTTGCAAAGAAGTTACCGTATTCAAAAAAGTCACCTTAAAAGTATTGAAGGGAAATAAAAAAACTTGAAGTACTTGAAAGCCATTCATACAATAGTGAAGTAGTTCATATTGACATCATGGCAGAAACCAGAAAGGTCAAAGTAGCCTAACCACCATAAACAACAGCTATTCCTGTTCCTCTGAAAATGTTCATTCTCTGTAACAAACACATTATTTGCAGTGAATGCTTAACTAAGTTTCATATACACTACCAGTCAAAAGTTTGGACACATCTTCTAATTCAATCTTTTTTTCTTGATCTGTATTACTTAAAAGATACTTTATGTCATAAAGTAATGATGGACTGTTGTTTCTCTTTACTTAGTTGAGCGGTTGATGGCATAATATGGATTACTACAGTTGTTCAGTAGGGCTGTTATAAAAAATTACTATATTTTTATCATTTACTATTTACTGTATGTCTCAAATGCATTAAGAAGGCAAGAAA
>JAQQZX010115514.1:0-10462 GCA_030068355.1 Notoglanidium maculatum | reverse complement strand
CAATGGCATCATCTGTGGACCGGTTGGGGCGATAGGCGAACTGCAGGGGGTCCAGTGAGGGAGGCAGCAGGGTCTTGTTGTGCCTCATGACGAGCCTCACGAAGCACTTCATCACGATGGGTGTGAGTGCGATGGGACGATGGTCATTAAGGCAGGACACTGAAGACTTCTTTGTTACAGGAACGATGGTGCTGGCTTTGAAGCACTACGGGACGACAGCAGTTTTCCGGGAGATGTTGAAGATGTCAGTAAGAACATGTGCCAGTTGGTCTGCACATTCTCTGAGCACTCTCCCAGGGATGTTGTCTGGTCCAGCAGCCTTCCGTGGGTTAATTCTGTGAAGAGTTTTCCTCACATCCGCAGTGGTCATTCGCAGCACCTGGTCACTGTGAGAAGGGGTGGTCTTCCTCGCTGTTACGTCGTTCTGTGCATCGAACTGTGCAAAGAAGTTGTTTGGTGTGTCTGGTAGGGAGGCATCACTGTCACAAGCAGGCGTAGTTGTCCTGTAGTCAGTGATGGCCTGGATGCCCTGCCACATGCGCTGTGTGTCACCACTGTCCAGAAAGTGGCTGTGGATTCTCTGGCCGTGTGCGCGCTTTGCTGGTCTGATGGCCCGAGACAGCTTGTCCCTCGCTGTTTTTAGAGCCGCCTTGTCACCTGCTCTGAAGGTGGAGTCACGGGTCTTCAGTAGCTCACGCACCTCTGCGGTCATCCACAGCTTCCGGTTTGAGCATGTAACAATGGTCTTTGAGGCAGTGATGTCATCTATGCACTTGCTGATGTAGCTGGTCACTTATGATGTGTACTCCTCCAAGTTGGTGTTGTCACCTTCGGTTGATGCCTCCCTGAACATCCCAGCACTGCCAAGCTATCGCTGATGGGTCCTTGAGCAAGGCTCTTAACCCGCAACTGCTCAGTTGTATAAATGAGATATATGTAAGTCGCTCTGGATAAGGGCGTCTGCCAACTGACGTAAATGTAAATGTAAATGAACATATGCCAGTCAGTGTGTTCAAAACAATCCTGAAGAGCAGAGATGGCTCCTGCTGGCCAGGTTCTCACCTGCTTCAGAACCGGTTTGGTGCGTCTGACGAGCGGCCTGTATGTTGGCATTAGCATAACAGTGATGTGGTCTGAGTAGCCGAGGTGGGGGCGGGGCTCCGTGCAGTACGCGCTGGGAATGTTTGTGTAAACAAGATCCAGCGCGTTTGTCCCTCTCGTTGCAAAGTCCAAATGCTGATGGAATTTCGGGAGCACTGACTTGAGATTTGCATAGTCGAAATCTCCAGCGACAATAAACAGTTCATCGAGGTGTGCATTCTGTAGATCACGTTTATAATTGAAGCAGTGAGTTACTGTTTAAAGTGTCTCGGAAGGTGAAATTTTACATGACTTAATTGGCAGAAAAAATGTAAAAGTTAAAGTCAGGCGTAGTGTTCTTACCATTTCTCACAAATGTATTTATATTTGAAACATTATTGTGTCAAGAATCTTTCATCTGTGTTATTTTTCACAACACAAAACAATCTTTAGTGCATTGTAAGGCACGCTGAGGCAGGACGCAAGTGCTAATACTCATGTAGCTGTATAGTAGTGTATTCTAGTATTATAGTAGAGTACTTTTGTAGTTTATTACAGCTTTTCCAAACTTTCTGTTAAAGTCTATATTGGGTTAGGCTGTAGTTAAGGCCATCAAGTCCAAGACCAGGACTAGCTGAGATCAAATCAAGACTGAGGCTTAAGGGAGTCGAGACCAAGTCAAGCTCGAATCCAAGCAAAAGAGAGAATGAGTCATGATCAAGATCAACAACTATCAAATCCCAGTCTTTAAGTCTGCTTCAGCTCGTCCCAATGATTAGGCTGTTTTCTTAAACAAAGATTTACTTCTGGTCATAAAATAAAGATAAAATCATTTCTCAGTTCATCAATCATTTCTCAGTTGAGACAAAGACTACATTTAGCGAGATCAATGCCCAAGAATGAAACAAGTCAATACAGAAAATGTCTTGAGACCAGGCTTGAGTCTTACAGCCCGGATAGCCCGGATAGCGGGGATTAAAACACAGGCCCAGAGGGTTAACTAGGGTTAAAACCAGGAAATGCAATGAAGCTAACTAAAAGCATGTGAGCATCTTAACGTATAACATTTCCACTTGGTATAGCCTTACTGCGGTAAAGAATGAGGAAAAAATCTATAGTCAGGAAGGCAGAGAAATATATAGACGACAGCTATCTGAGATTACTGACTTCATAAATATTAAACATGCAGAAAGCTGAGGAGATTTGGAGAGATCCCTCCCTTCCTCTGTAGTGCATTTCGCTCTCTGAGGTGTTATATAAATGATATAGCACCAAAGAATAGCTTTTATTCCACAAGCTGTTGCTTTGATGAATTATTCATTAAACAGGTTTCTTTATGGGAATCTATTACATTTATTCTTACCTACTGGCACACTGCACTGACGCTCCTTTAGCCTGTGTAGCGAGACTTACACTGGAAGTGGGCGTGGTCTAGACTGGAAGTTGGTTTTTTCAGGACTACAGGAAAAAGGAGTCATTTTTCATTCAAAAAGCATCAACAGATCGATTTCTTTTGCAGTTTGCAGAACATAACTTCTGACTTTCTGCAGTTTGAGCTAACATGACTGAGTATGCTAGTATCCTTCAAAATATGTCTTTCCTAAATCAGGGAATTATTGTTTATAGCCTAGTTTACAATGAGTATACAGTTACTTCTCTTTTTTTGTGTTACAATCCAGAAAGATCAGAAAATGTTTGCTTCAGAATGCATGACAAAGTTGGGACCAATGCTGCTGCCTGGTCCTTTTCGTTATGACTCTCTCCCTCTCTTGATCAAGCTACCTGAGATATCAAGGGTATCCAAGATCCCCTTCTACTCTCCAGCCTGATACACTACTCATCACTTGGAAACCACTCGCTCCTGCTAAAGATGGCCCCTTAGGTGGCCCCTCAAGGACACTTCAGCCATGGATACGGAAGGAAGGGAAAGTGCTGTTCATTTACTCACCCATCTCACACATTCTTCCCACTGGCCCAGGGAATCAAACCAGCAACCTTTCAGTCCCAAACCCATTTGGCATACACCCTTATCCAGAGCAACTTACATATGTCTCATTTATACAATTGAGCAGTTGAGGGTTAAGCGCCCTGCTCATGGGGTCAGACGAAGCAGCTTGGCAGTGCTGGGATTTGAACTCACAACCTTCAGATCACTAGTCCAATGTCTTAACCACTGCATGGATAGTGTTCATTAAAGTGCTTTAAAACAATGTTTAGGATTTAAATTTCTCAATTCTGTGGAAGGATCAGGAATATAAGGTATTTATCAACCAATTTCTGCCAAAATTGATGATATGAACAATTTCACCTCTACTTCACTATAATGAATTTCCTGGCTACACAATTGCACCATATAGCACACAGTTATAGTAGCAAGGTATTTGTAATGGCACTGTCTGGTGTCACACAGATGAGGATGGGTTCCGTTTTGAGTCTGGTTCCTCTCAAGGTTTCTGCCTCATGAGTTCTCAGGGAGATTTTTCTTGCCGCTGTCGCCACAGACTTGCTTATTAGGCTTACATTTATAAATTCATATGTTTAAAATGTACATCTGGAATGTATATATTTTTGTAAGGCTGCTTTGTGACAATGTATATTTGTTAAATGAGTTAAATAACTACTTTTGGAGGCCCCAGCAGAGACAGGACGCTTCCCTGTACACAGTGCGTGTTCCGTGTTGGTCCTGGAAATGAAAACATATTTCTTTTGTGAATTTTGGGCCAGTTTGTACAGAGATAAGGGAGAAATATGGTTTTAATCTGGAGCTCAGGGTTCAGATTGGAGCAAACTGCTTATAAAAATTATTTATATATATATTTGGTACCTGTTTAGAACATATTATCTGTTCAGTAAATAATGTATTTGTATTCTGTATGGTTCTTCAATTTTGCACCTTGCAATAACTGCATCGATGCTGTGTAATTCAGAAAATGTCTCGGATCTTGAGAGGAAGCTCTCTGGAGTTAAAAACAATTCCCTATCGTCCGCTGAGCTAAAGTGTTTCTGTCACCTTCAGTGCTGTGTTACAGCTGGATGATTTATGGTCTAGAGGTGCTGTTCGGTGCTTTTAAATGAACTTAGTAGCAAACTGCGTTAAAAGCAAACAATTACTGATGAATACATACCAAAGGTGAAATGCTTTCCTTGCTAGTTCTTTGACGTTCTGCAATCACAGGATCCTTTTTTTAACTTGGTGGTTTGATTTCACCTTATAAAGAAAACTCACAGTAATTCTTAGTTTCCACTGACAAGAACACAATTACACAGATTTCCCAGAATCCACTGAGTGATTCATTGATCTGAATGTCAGTGACCCTGAGTCACTAATAGAGATAACGCTCTGGGCCAGCACATGGAGCTGCAATATAAATGCTCCGTATCAGGGGCAGAGTGATGGCTCCATAAATCTTTGGTAAACAGCTTGTCAAGGCAGAGCAGCTGAGCTCAATGTACAGCTAAAGAAATCAATCTGCTACCAGAACATTGTCTTATCAGCGTATAACTGTAGCCCGTGTGATGTGGATACAATATTTATTCGTAGCATTATGAAAATATTCCCATATCATAGTTATGATAGTTTAATCAAATTCTCAGTATGTCATAAAATCTTCTGATACATGATCATTCTGATACATTCACTGGGGAAATGATGATAATCCCTCATATTGCACAAAATAACCATTTTCTCATGCAAGACTGCAAATGAATCCCTTATAATTGTACTGTTTCTAAAGATCAGATCAAATCCTCTTTCCTCAGCAGTGGTGCTGGAATAGTGGAGCTGCAATCCTCAGGTGACTGTAAAAAACGATATTGCTGCTGAAATTTCAATCCTGTATAGTCTTTTTAAAAACAAGACAAAAGAGACTCGAAACAATATGGTTGATGGGAAGTCGTGTGTCGAAAAAGTAGAATAAACTCAATTTACGTTTATGTCATTTGGCAGACGCCCTTATCCAGAGCGACTTACATATACAGAGTCAGCCAAAAAAATGTACACACACTTCAGGAACACTTCTACACATAAATGTCTGGAAGCTAACGGCCACCACTTTGAGCACCTCTTTTGTAATTGTAGAGGTCAAAGGTAACTTGTATTAATCTCATGATGTCTGAATAAATTTAGTATTAAAATATTTATATAAATTCTTCTTTTCCTGAAGCGTGTATACATTTTTTTGGCTGACTCTCCAAAGCTCCCAATCAGCAGTCCAACATCTTATCCACTGTGTTACCATTGCCCAATCTGAATATCCCAAATATTATATCTGGATCAAATTTGTAATTTGGAATTGACTTTTATTTAGCTTTTTCCTTCAAGAATTCTCACCAATGTAAAATAACTCCATCAAATTGTAATTGTAATAGCTATGTTTTTTACACTTTAAACATTTGATTGATTAAGAATACTGTATATTTTGGCCATTCCTAACACTACGGCTGAACTACCTTCTGTGTACACCAGCAAACAAGAGTCCCTTTTTATACATACATGCTTAACATGGAAATTTCATTGACTGCTCAAAGCAACATTTGCATTATGATTTTCTCAATTCTATGCAGCACTGGTGGGCTGACATTTCCTCAGTTCCCCGCTCACAACCTTAGCTCCTACCTGCAAAAAGTTCTCACAAAAATGGAGGAAAAGATTGGAGGAATAACTGTGGTTTCACGGTTGTGTATAGAGAGATTAGGAAGAAACTTGAAAAAGGAAGTAAAGCTTAAAAGGAAGTAATGGTGATCATTTTTTTTGGTGAGCACATATAGTTAGTTCAGGTAGCTTGTTTTGCTAATCTAATCTACCAGTACTATCTATAATCTATAATCTAACAGTACTAAACTAGTACAAAGCCAATCATGTAACATGCAAATCAAGCAACCAATTTTAACCAAACCTATTGGTGTTCAACTAACTAGAAGGTTTGTGTATGTATATATATATATACACATAGCTACTACAATTTCTCACTGCAACTTCAAAAACACTAGAGAGGCCACGCCCACAAGTGACAACTGGGAACAGTCTGAAGGCATCTTAGAAGTCAGGAAAGTTGAATTTGATCTGTTTCTAATGGTCCTTGATGCCTCTCTGTCTTGTTAGACCTCCTCCTGAGACAGTGTTTTCCCCGTTTCAAACAAACCCACAAATTGTTTGCTAAAGTCAAAATAGGGATAGTTATCTTCCTGTTTAGTACAGACGTAATAACGTGCCATATATGTTTTATGTTTATGTTGCTTACCGTACACTATGTTCATCTAAAAATACATCCTGATTTGAATCGTTTCCAGCACATAAACTTTAAAGAGGTTTAGTGGGAGCCAACATACAATTTCATAAATAAATAAATAAAAATTTCCTTTTAAACTGCATTTGCATACCTTCAAATGTGAAATGTAATTTACTATATATGTATGCCAAGAATTTCCTTTTAAATAAATATATAATATTGTTAAAAAATTCAAGATTATAAATAATAACGGTCCTAGAATGGAGCCTTGAGGTACATCCCTGTAATTGCAGCTGTCAATCTTTAGCATGTAAATTAAAACCTCCAATTCATCCCAATTTCTTGTTGCCTTGTCGTGCAATTTTTAAGATGTATATTCAGTATTGGAAGCGGCAATCAGAGAAGTGACTTTCATCTATAGCTGCATTTTACACAGTGAAACTGAAATTCATTATGTTAGTATATCAGCGAAACCCAGATATTCATCTCTTCAGATAAAAACCGATTCACACAAAATGTCTAAACTATTTATCTGGAATCAGTCAAAGGGGCTTTTTATCATTATGTTAAGTATGACAGCCTATAAATAGCATAAACATGAGACAAGGTACTAAAAAAGGTGTTACAAAGCTTCTATAAATGTGCATGTTTGTGGTTGTGTCAGGTCATTATCATTAACCCGGGTGTTTAGAGAGTCAGATCATGGAGATTGGAGAGCAGATAAAAGCAGACGTTCTCTTTCACATCACTCAGGGCATGCACCCATGAAAACTATCAGAGCTGAAAAGTCCATTCAGTCAGTGGTGTTCCATTAGAGAACTAATCTCAGTTCCTGTAGCTGCGGGCTTTCTGCTATGTCCGTCAAGCTCTTACGACTTAATAAAATAACTCTCAGATTGAAAAGCTTTCACGACAAAAAAAACCAAAACTAATTTTTCAAAAAGCTAGATAATAAAAGCCATTACACATCATGTCAAGTTTATTATGATGTAAAGTCATGGAGTCAACTTCAATTCTGTTGTAAAACTGGAATTTCAATAAACTGAATGTCAGAGTGTAAGTAGCATCAATGGATATGAATTGAATTACTTAAAAAACACAGCACACACAGAGCAAGTCTTTTTGATCTTGCTGTTACGCTGATAACTAAAATGGAGTCTGTATAATGAGGGATTAATACTGAAATTGGGCACATTGACCTCAGATATCATTCTGGATTATTCAGAAGTTACGTACAGTTTAAATAAAACAGAGGTGTGTCTCAGTGATGCACGATTCAGATCTTAACTTTAAGCACATTTTTCTTGCTTGATATCAGCTCAAGTGAGAGCAGAATTAAGTCCGGCGCCACTTTCGGACATTCTGACATCTGAGGACTCCCATCTTAATCAGAGGCATTTATGTGTGTTATATATGTATATATAGACACACTCATGGGCAGAAAAAATGAGGCAATCCCAATATTGCAAAAAATGAAGCTTCTAATGGTCTCCACAGCAAATCATTGGATAGGAAAATGAGCAAGAAAGAAACAAATAGATAAAGTAAATCGGTGTGGTGCAGCTTTTCCCTTGATTTCCTTGAAATATGGGGAAACCTGCAGACGGCTTTTTACAGAAAGAAGAGTCCATGTTGTTCCGCTCGATGTTAAAGTCTTCGAACCCCCAGACAAGTTAGTATCAATTTGATATCATTTAAACATTTCAATCTTTTCCTGATTTTCTCTTTGTGTACCAGAAGACTATGTAAGTGAACTTCCCTGTTTCCAGCTTTTCCCCCCGACAGTTTAAGCAACGAGCATCGACTAGCAAAAGAAGGCCGACGCCTCAGAAGAGCTTTTTTACTTCTTGTTTATTTCCTGCCCAGTGTTTTTTGTCGAGACCATTAAAAGCTTCATGTTTTGCAAAATTGGGTTTGCCTCATGTTTTTTGCCCAGGAGTGTGTATATTACCTCAGTCTTTCTTTTCTTGCCTCGTTTAGCAGTGCAAGCTGTTGTAGGTATAACATCAGGTGTAACTGGAAATTCTGGCTGCCATTCTTATGTGACTAGCTCGCTAGCTTTAGTAATATGTCTGCCTAGCCTAGTGGAAGAATCAGGTCATGCAGAATGAGTGCACAGGCAGAGTGAGCGCAGGTAGGCAGGCCATCCGCTCATTTCACAAGGACCGAATGAAATGATTTGATGCGCTTTTTACAGCCCTGTGATTGCCACACATGATAGATGGATGGATTTTTTTTTTGACTGCCAGGGCAATTGATTTATGCATTGCTATCAGGATGTAAAAAAAAATTCCAAGAACTATAACAAGAAAATTCTTCTGAAAAAAAAAACACCTACCCTAGCTTTAACGTAGCTTATATTCCACACACTCGTTATCATTTCATGACCTTGGTTCAATAGATATAGTGAACTACGTAACCTGAATAAGGAGATCAGAAAATCCACTTAACTAGCTGCGTAATCCGATTCTGATTACGTGCATCATTCCGCTGCGAATATTATAAATTAACTTTCCGACATTGAATAACTGACATTTGCGCTTGAACAAAAATAGTCATCATCTCTTTTGATTCAGTTACGAGCTTGCATAGAGAGCTAAATCACTGGGTGCAAATACTTACAAGCAGCTCTTGTCTACTCCAACACAACACCAATTTACTCTGCTGTAAACATGATTTCTTTTTGAATGCAATATCAATAAAGATTTACTGCTGTCTAAATGAATTGACATTGGTATAAGGTATAAGCTTAAGTATATTTCTTTCCATAAACAACAAACCATCCATCAAATGTTTTATAGGTCATTTAAGGAGCCAATAGTTAATACAGTGAAGCTTAAAGAGACAAAGCCTGCTTTAGTACCTCCATCCCTGAGACGAACCGCAGGTTTTTCTTCAAGTATATCATCACAGGGACTTGTCTTTACATCATCTACATCTGCTAATAAAGAAAATCGTATTAAACAAAGATACATACAATGGAAACGCACCACATTACCAGTGATTGTTCAAATTTGTTCCGAAGTGTTTTATTCCTTCTTTATTTGCCAATGCTAACCATTTTTATTTATTATAAATGATACATCTTGCTTTTTAACCATTTATAGAAACAAGTTAGTTCCTGTTCTCACTTACCTTATAGCAGCGATAAACGGTCGCTTCGTCACCAGTTTCTCTTTTTTTCTCAAATGCAAAGTGCAATCTCTGCAAAGCGTAAAAGCTCCGACACTGTAAACGTTAAACAAACATCTCCTTACAGAAAACTTCACCCTGCACCCTACCCTGTGAATGAGTGGTTACTGTAGAAACGATAACGTATTAGAGCGAGAGCATTCATCTGAACCTGCGCTACTGTCAGAGCAGCTGTTATAGAGAATTAATCAACACCTTCTGACCAATCAGAGCCCGGAACTCTGCAGCGCCGTGGTAGAAATGAGGCGGAATCAGTTTTTCAGGGGTGCTGGCTTTACAGAGAAAACGCTTATGTATATTGACAAATCTGGCCATGATGTTTCTGTGCATGCGTGTGTGTGTGTGTGTGTGTGTCAGTTCCAGTGTTCTGACGCTTTATGGATTTATGAGCATCACTAATTTCGCTAAGTAAATTTGCTTAAGGAACAGCACAACGTGATGCCAGCGAGAGCAGCAGCTAAATCCGCTAGCGCAGGAGTGATTTTGGAAATCTTAAACAGACAAACTGTTCATTAGAATATGAGGTTAAATTCATTACGAGTATTTACTTTATATGTTTTCCCCATTTATTTTCATCTTCTTACTACTTACCTCTTTCTTACTTGTGTTTTTTTTTTCTCCACACATTTCTTTCTTTATAATGTTTGTACACTGAGCAGGGGATGAGAACCAACTTCAACAGCTTTATAATACATAAAGCTTTATATATACACACTACCAGTCCATAGTTTGAGGGATTCAGTATTGTTTTACAATGTAGAAAACAACAACAAAAAAGAAAAACCTATGAAAGAGAAGGTGTGGACACAAAATCCCTCAAACTATGAAGCAACACATATACTGAATTATGTAGTAAAAAAAAGGGTAAAAAAAAACAAAAAACCCATGTTTCATATTTTAGATTCTTCAAAGTCGCCCCATTTAGCTTGATGATATTGTGGGCATTATCTTAACCAGCTGCA
>JAQQZX010115503.1:0-10462 GCA_030068355.1 Notoglanidium maculatum | reverse complement strand
ACAGAGGAGCCTCTTACAGAAGAAGTTACAGGTCTGTGAGAGCCAGAAATCTTGCTTGTTTGTAGGTGACCAAATACATATTTTCCACCATAATTTGCAAATAAATTCTTTAAAAATCAGACAATATGATTTTCTGGATTTTTTTTCTCATTTTGTCTCTCATAGTTGAGATATACCTTTGATGAAAATCACAGGCCTCTCTCATCTTTTTAAGTGGGAGAACTTGCACAATTGGCAGCTGACTAAATACTGTTTTGCCCCACTGTATGGCACGGCAGGAGCGCCCTGTGACTACTCCCATTCCTCCCATTCAGAGTCTTGAGTGGTCCTGGCGTGCGGCTGGTAAGGCGCCAGGCGGTCCAGGTGTAGTACAACCACTATGGAACGCCCCACCAATCGCACCCGATAAACCACATCAGAAAGTCTCTCCAGGACCATGCATGGCCCTGCCCAATGTGACATTAATTTGGTTGACAGTCTTTTTTTCTGGTGGGGCAATACACCCAAACCTTCCCCACCCCAAAGTCCCTGCCGTGAGCACGTACATCATAGGCTCGCCACTGCTTGGCCCCAGCGTCCGTCAGCGCTTTCCATGCAAGTTCATGTGCATGGTGCAGTCTTTCATACAAGTGAAAGAAAAGGTCTACCTGTTTTTTGCGGTAATTCCAGTTCCGGTGGTGGGCCGAACACCAGGTCTACTGGGGTACTACTAGCTCTACTAGCTCGTATCCGAAAATGACCACAGCAGGGCTAAGTTGCGTAGATTCCTGAACTGCGGTTCGGTAAGCCCCATCACTAAGGGGAGATGTCCGTCCCAGTCCCACTGCCGGCGGCTGGTGAGCACTGCGAGCTGAGTCGCCATGGTCCAATTGACACACTCTACCAAACCGTCGCTCTGTGGGTGAAACGGCGTGGTGCAGGTCTTTTTAATGCCCAGGCGTTCACAGATGGCGGCGAACACTTACGCCTCGAAGTTCTGCCCTTGATCGCTGTGGAGCTGCTCGGGGGTGCCGAAACGACAAAACATCTCCAACAGTACTTTCGCTGTTGTCGCGGCGCTTTGGTCGCGGAGAGTGAGGCTGGCCCATTGAGAGTGCAGCGACATTAACTCGGGGCCGCAGGCTGAGATGGCAGTGTGGTCCAGCTGTTGGCATGCCTGCACCCACTCCAACACTCGGGCCAGGTTTGGTTCGCCATCCTGCTCTGCTTTCAGCCGTTCCACACTCAGCTGCGACACCACCGAGCCACTGTTCCAGTTGTCCCTCAGGCTCTTTAAATTTCAGCAGCCAAGTAAGAGAGGCATGGTCCATCCTAATTAAGAATGGCTGTCCATATAAATATGGCCAGAAGTGCCGGAGGACTGCCACAATGGCCAGCATCTCGCGGCGTGTAACATAACACCGCTCAGCTGGTGAGAGAGCGCGGCTGAAATACGCCACCACTCGCTCGCCCTGCTCGCTGTTCTGAGACCGAACTGCCCCTAGTCCCACATTACTGGTGTCCGTGTCCAAAATGAATGCGCATTCTGGGTCTGGGTAATCCATCACGAAAAACAAAACCGGGGACAAAGATTGAGCCGGACCACGTAGTTTCACCACACCAAAGTTCGTGCGCAACTTCCCCCTGGCAATATCCACAACAGCGCCCCATTTATCCAACACATCTAATCCAAAAATGCAAGGGTCCTGAATATTTCCCACAAAAAGTCATGCACATAAGTGCGATACCCCACCATTACGCACACGGTCCTTTTCCCCCACATGTCCACTTGCTCTCCAGTGACCGTAGAAATCCGCGACAAGCCACCGTCAGCACCAGAAGAGCGTGTAGCGTCCGTGCCAGGAAGGAGCCCACCGCGGATCAACGAAACTGTGTTGCCCATGTCCACCAATGCACAGCATCGCACCAAATCAAGTATACAGTCCACATAAAGTCCCCTCTGGTGGCCCACACGCAAATTACTTCCATAAATCAGGGATGAGTTGCTAGTGACGGGAGGCGTTTTCCTCACAATGCATCCCTGTCCTAGTTTAACTGCTGCTGGGGTACATGGTCCTTTGGTGCTGGGGCGGGGCAATAGCGCATGACATGCCCGCGCTCTCTGCAGTGGAAACAGCTGAGCTACTGGCATACGAAGTCCCCTGGTGTTGGAGCGGGGCAGTAGGTGCCTGCCCAGATCTCTGCCCAGTCTCGCTTCTTGTCAGGCAGGAGTTCCCCAAGAACCTGGAGTGCCTCTCCTTCCAGGGAGAGCGCGACTCACACCGCCATCTCTTCCGGCGTCTAACCCTAAACTTGGGCGGCGAGCCGGACTTGAGCGAGGTAAGCGTCCGGCGGGCCGTCTCCTCTGTATGCCGGGATATTCAGCATGCTCCACTGAATGTTTTCAGCTGCAGTGGATGGCAGTTTTGCTCTTTCCCACTTCCCCGCTGTCTGTGGCGTGCTGGCTCCATCCGGCAGGTGGGTCGTGATTCTCTTCCATAGCCTGTTTCCAGCGGGAGGAATTTCTCTCCGCTGGGTGGCTTCCAGCCGATAGATGAGGTCTTCGATCCCCTCCACCATCACCATTCCACTTCAGACACCAGTGTAGCCTCTTTCACCATCCATCGCAGAAAGATGCCAGCAAGAACCAGAGGCGACACAGGAGTCTTATGAAAACCCCAAACGGGGAATCTCTTTATTAACAGGCTTGCGAAAGGGACGAGCTCTTACAAGAACTGTGCAGCTTTCCTGCTAGAGAGCAGCACATCATCAACACACTCAAGCATGAACACACCAACTGGCCGACAAGCGCTTGAACCCCTCCCATGAACGTTAGATTTATAAATTAATCCCAAAATAACACAGTAAATCTAAACACACTTATACAATTCCCCAAAAGGTTACCTATAACTAAATACACACAACGATTCACACAAAAACACATAAACATGAATGGAAAAACTCCCGCCCTCAAGCCCGCCGGACGTCACTAGCAACACTGTTACAGTATGTAGTGTATAGTAGTACCAAATTATGTGAGTATTTAAAAAAAAATACTTCCACCACTCTATGAACTGAATATTCTGCAATGCATTTCAACATGTGAAACTCAGAAAGCATCACAACAAAGCGACACATGCTTTCATAATTTCAGAAATTAAAATTGAAGCTAATCACGTTTTTTTGCTTTTTTTTTTTGCTTTTTTTCAGTTTCCTTAAACTAAAAATGACAAAGATCTTGTATACGGTATGAGGTAAAAGGTCTGTATGTGTCCTGGTATGAGGGAAAAGGTCATAAGCAAACCATTACTGAATAGCTGAGTACCTGTAGTTCATAATGTGTTAATAGCAGATGGTAAAAAGCTTTATTTGAAAATGTAATTACATTTCCACCACACAGTCAGAGGGTTAATAGTATTTAATTTACAACAATTGTGGATTTACTTTATATCGTTTTGTCTAAGAAAGACATGACTCTGATGTCAAGCACGTGATTTAAACTATGCCAACTTGGCAAAATTTCACAAACCACACTTGAAGTTACTGAGTTCTTCAGAACAACCCATTTTGTTTCATAAATGTTTGTAAATGGAGACTGCATGGCTAGGTACTTTATTTTATACACCTGTGGCAATGGGTCTGAATGAAACACCCGAATTCAATAATAAAGAGGTGTGTCCCAATGCTTTTTCCATTTAGTGTATCTGCAACCTTACTTTGGAGACATATGAAGCAGGCAGTAATATGTTTGAGGATGTCTTGGGTCATGTTTGGCCCCCAATATTTATTTTTCAAAAGTTCATAACTGTGATGACAATCTAGGTGTCCAGTGGCTGCCCAGGTGTGAGCCCCCTGGTTAGCAGTCTTCCTCTCAAGCAAGGGGGAATGCAAGTTAAAGTGTTTCTAAGTTCTTTGTCAAATTTACATACTATGGCACTAATAAGACAGTCATTGGGTTGAAACATGGGAACCAGCCTGATGGCTGTTATGCTGTCTGAAACTGGAACGGGCTCTGTGGCAGGAACTGGAACAGGTTTAGAAGCAAGCTCAGGTGTAATGGCAGGCTTGTCTGGGTACACTGGAACTGGGATATGCTCTGTGACTCTGTGACTGCGACTGCTACAGGAGCGCCCTCCGTGACTGAGACTAGAACAGGAACTGGCTTTAAGATTGGGACTGGAACTGGCTCAGTAACTGGAACTGACTTAGAGACCTTGCAGACTGCAACCGGAACAGGCTTTATTGCCAGAAACAGCTTTGTGACTAGAACGGCCTCTGGAGCTTTTGTGGCTGGAGCTATCTCAAAGACTGTAGCTAGAGCAGGCTTTGAGACTGGAAATGACTCTGTGGTTTGAGCAGGAACAGGCTTAGTGACTGCCACTGGAACAGGCCCAGAGGCTGGAACTGGAACAGGTCATGTGACCATGACTGGAGAAGACTCTTAGACTATGGAGACTGTGATTGGCTTAGAGGCTGGAACTGGCTGGAGATTGTGCCTGAAGCTCGAGCAACCTCAGTTACTGTGGAGACTGAAGCTAGAGCAGCCTCTGTGACTATGACTGGAGCATACTCAAAGACTGTGGAGGCTGAAGCTGGAGCAGGTTGTAAGACTAGAACAGGCTGTGAAACTGGAAATGACTGGAATGTGGCTTGAACAGGAACAGGCTCTGTAGCTGGCTCAGCAACAGTGGCCGGAGCGTGCTCCGGCCCTGTGATTGTGTATGGAGCAGGTTCTAGCCCTGCGACTATGGCTCTGGAGCGGTCGCCTCCTTCTCAGCCACTGGAGGGGGCTCTTGAGCAGTCACTGTCTTCTTGGCCACCAGAAGCTCTTGAGAAAGTGCTCCACCTTCAGCCACTGGGGAGAGCTCTGGAGTGCAGGCTGCCTTATCAGCCTGCCGAGGGAGCTCTGGAGTGCAGTGTTCCAATTAACTAATTAATCCATTTAACAGTCATATCACACAAAGCCCGGGAATGTGTTGGCCATCTTGATTGGAAGTATTTGGGGAAAGGTAGTCTAAGTGCGTGCTGCAGCACTGTGTGTGACCGAGATCACCAGGAGCATGCTACATGTGGTAAAGTTCACAGACTGCACTGTGCATGCAGCAAGGGACAGATCATGACAGGTGACACTGCATAGTGTGATTACAAATAACTTGTTTCTATAACTGTGTGTTATATTGTCAAAGAAGTACCGTGTAGCACAGAATTCACTATAGTTTCAGTATGAAGTCTGTCTTGCTGAAGTTTTCCACCATCCACAAGATGGAGACTTGAGTACAAGACTGTTTGTAGTAATTTAAGTCCTAAGCCATTGTAGCAGAATCTCTTTTGTCTGCAGTAGTCCAATGCCATCCTCATGGTCAACAGGAGCGAATGCTTTTCAAGTGATAACTCCAATCAGACATATGACAATGCGATGGATCAGGCAGGTCCAGGTTGCTTGATGGGTATTTTCTTAGGGCAAATCCACCATCATAATCCAAACACAGGCAGAAGACAATAAACAAGGATGATCCCTGATTAACTATTACTATACTATAGTTATATAACTATAACTGAAAAAAACTATGAGCAAGGGTCAAAACAAGTAAATATGAAACCAGAAAAACATGGCATGGCATGGATGTAAGATAAGGGACAGAAACAGCATAATATAAATAAACAAACTAATCAAATTTGTAATACTGAAAAGGTGAGTATATTAGGGTAATTAACCAATATCATGACAGGAAGAAACAGGACCAAACTCTAAGATAATTTCTGCCCATGATGCTGATTGCACCTTTTGGTGAAGTAGCTCACACTGAAAAAATGAGAACATTCTAAACTTTAATTGAAATAATCTTATTCAGAGAAAAAAATCCTCATTAAAAAAAATTTTTTTGAACAAAAACACATGCCACAATCATTGGCATCATTGCATTTAATATTGGTAGAACCTCTTTTTGCCAATAAAATGGCACAGAATCTTCTTTGATAGCATTTTATAAGGTTGTGGAATGCAGAGCAGGCCTGCATTCGCTATTTGACCTGACCATCTGACCATTCCTCTTCAGAAACTCTTCAGATCATCCAGGATCCTAGGCCCTCACTTGTGCACTCTCCTCTTCAGCTTAGTCCACAAGTTTCCACTGTACACTATTGGCTAAAAGCATGTGGACCCCTGACCATCATATGAATATGTCTGTAGATTTCCCTTCACTGGAACTAAAGAGCCCGAACTTGTTTCATCATGACAGTGCTCTGTGCACAAAACAGGATGCAAAAAGACATGTTTTGCCAAGGTTGATGTGGAGAATCTCAAGTAGCCTGCACAGTGTCCTGACCTCAATCCCACTAAACACTATTGGGATTAACTGGAACACTGTTTGTGCACCAGCCATCCCTGCCCAAGATCAGTACCCAACCTCAATAATGCTCTTGTGGCTGAATGAACACAAATCTCCACAGTGTGATGTATGGCAGCTGGGTGTCCATATACTTTTGGCCTAATGGTGTATAATGTTTATGAACATATGACTGTATTCAGACATGAGTTAAATATGATATGAAGTTAATCCCAAAATTGTCTGAAATGAATCTGTATTGAGTTCTGAGAATTAACTAGTCTTAAGCACTGCTTGGACAGTTACGCAGTTATTTTGTTTTGCAGAGTTTCAACAGAACAGAGATGTATCTCAATAGCACATGATTCTGACCTTGAATAGAAGTTTGTTTCTTCACTCAAGCGTAGAACACTATTAAATCCAGCACCACTGCTACAAACAAAAACTCTGGAATGGGGTTTGAGAGAGCCATGAACTCATTGAGAGCAAAGGAAATAAACTTGTCTAAACTTATTTGGAGTCACAGGCAAGTCTTGTCAGATGTAGATGACCACTTTGATCTTGTATTTTTAATAGGAAATACTGACCAAAGGGGTTTAATTAGATTCAACATGGTTTATTTATAAAAACATACATAAATGCAGATATCAAAGCCTTCAATGTGATTCATTAACCAGCACGATGAATTTTATCAAAGCCAGTTTTTACACATGAAAGCCCACATTCAGGCTAAGAACGCAAACTCACACAGACGAACCTAAAAGAAAAAGAAAAACACCTTAGTAAACAAGGAAACAACTATGAAAGGGACACATTTTATAGATGCAATGATTTGGGTGTAAAGGATACTAGGCATTTTGAACACTGTGGAATCTTAATCAGGACAACAGAAGAAATAATCAACATAGGATTTAAATGGGAAACATAAAAAAAAAAAATCAGCATAAAAAAGTGACCACTATTCAATTGTTCATAGTTCTTTTTCCAGCGAGCACAATTCCAATGCCCAGCCCATTACACCAATCATCTTCTTGTTCATATTTCTTTTTTTCCTTTTTCTTTATTCCTTGTATTCCACCTTTCTTATATATAGTTTTTTTTTTTTCGGACCAAAAATCAATATGCTTCCATATGTTCAATATATTTAATATTATACTCAGCAGTACTGCACACTTTTTAGAATACTAACATACACATTAGAGGTGGCAGATATAAGCCAGTGCACCACTGATTTGCATGCCTTGCTAGCTGCTGCCCAATCATGAGGCAGCATGCACCCTGCCCCATTTAATTCTATAGACTAACGTAGGTGTTCAGTCTTAGTTTGTAGGATGACTTAGTTGTTCAGAGAGCCTGGGGAAGTTTATTTTTCCATCTATCTGCCAGGATAGAGAAGAGGTTATAATCAACACTATGCATGTATGCTACTTGTGTTAACCTGTATGTATTAATTTGTAAACAAAGAAACATGCAAACAAACTAAAGTCTTCACTGTTTTACAGTTTCATCTCTTACAAATGAATCAACAAGTCTTTTATTTTAAATAATGCATCTAAAATTTTGAACTAATTCCATGAAAATTATTTTCTATTGTATTTTGTATCAAGTATTATGACAAAACACTAACTGTTCTGTATTTATTTCTGTCTCTCTCCATCGCTAAGACAATGGCAGATTCTCAATGTTTGTTTCTCATTGGGCTCAGGTGGGGTTATTGTCTGTGTGCCCAAACCATGAATCTCTGGATTAAATTTTTTTTTAAAAATCTATTGTCACATTGCTAATCACATTATACATGCTGGTCTTTCTCTGTCCTTCTGTTTTTCACAAGAAAGAGCCACCCTCACTATGAGCCATTGTTTCTGCCTTTTGCTGGAGCACAAACACTCTTGACTGTTTATAAATGTATCAGGGAAGCTGTAGGAGGCTGATTTAAACAGATGCTGCCACAAACACGTGTATGAATTTAAGTCATTTAAATTACCTTAAATTGGTACAAATTGCTTTGCATTTTTAGCATGACATATTTGGAACAATTTCCCATTCATTTTCACAAACATTCCTGTTCAAGTGTATGTAATTTTGATTTCAATCACGTGGTAAGCACACTTTAAAGTTTGTGCCTACAAAAAGGTAAATACTCTGCATACTCATTGACTTATTACACTTCAAAATATTCTTATAATACATATATACACAAACCTTTCATAGATAGCTTATTCATCCTGCTTCATCCTGGTCATGGTCAGTGTGGTACCGGAGGTTATCCCAGGAACACTGGGTGCAAGGCAAGAATTCCCCTGGACAGGATGAAAATGGGGGAACCCTGTAGCTGTGGTAAAAAAAATATTAATCACTTTGGGAAAGAGGAGGGGTACACCCTGGGGATGTCACCAACCTATCGCACAAAAACTAACCATTCATACTCATATTCACACGTATGGGCAATTTAGAGTAATCAGTTGACATAATCTGTCTTTGGACAGATAAAAAAATGTCTTTGCATTGTAGGAGGAAATATAGGCACGGGGAGAACATGCAAACTCCACAAAGAAAGGTCCCATTCTGCCAGCAGGTTCAAACCCAGAACCTTCTTGCTGTGAGGCGACAGAGCCAACCACTATACCGTCATGCTACTCTGATGAACAGTATAAAAAAAAACTAATATTATATACACTTAATTATATGCAGTATAATAAACCTAGCATTCAAGAACTTGGATAAAATTATTCTAGCTGTGGTTGAAGAAACAGGAGAAAAAGAAATGGGATTTATGGGAAGTATGGGGGGAATTTTCATCCAATGCTATGTTCAACAACATAATTTTTTCATATTTCTCTCAATGGGTCCCTCATGATTTTGCCATGACATTCATGAGGAAGAAATCTGATCACTCAGCTGACATAATGTCAATGAAGTATGACAGAATGTGAATGAAGAGAAATATCAGAGGAAAGGAAAACAAGATAGGGAGGAAAACGAGAAATGGCATAAGTAAAAAAATAAGTGAAAGGGAAACTCAAGGGAATGAAGAGAAAGAGAAAGCAAAGTAGACAAAAATATAAGGGAAGAGTAAATTATTGAAAATGAAGATGCAAGAAAAGGGAAAAACATAAGGAATTGGAATGAGTAAAAAGGTTAAATAAGAAAAGAAATAAGCATTGCTTGCTTTGACAGACGCAGTAGGCCTAAGCAAGCAGTGAGAGTATAGAGGTAAGAGTTAGCAGGTCTGAAATGATTTCAGCTCTTACACCCTTGTGCATATTAGTTGAAACAAATCGTGAAAACAACAAAAAAGAATAATATTCATATACACAAACCAGTACATGGTATGACCTCCTAGACTTTTGAGTAGCATCTGGATGTGATTCAGAACGGAATCCACCAATTTTGAACAGTCTCGGAGGATTTGGGGGTCTTTGTAGCAAACTTGAATTAGGGAATCTGAATCATCGGAGTCATCTTCTCCATGGTTGAGCTGTCCATTCCATGAAGTCTTTTTTTGCAAATAGACCAGATATTTTCAGTTGGGTTCAGGTCAGGAGAGTTTCCAGACCACTCCAGTACATTCATTTGTTTGTCATCAAAAAAGTCTTCACTTGTTAATTTTTACAAGGGTGTACCTCAAAAAATAGCTCTCAGGCTCTTGATGATGTGAGCAGCATTTTGTCCAAATCAATACCAAATCAAGACCAGCATAGTGGAAATGCCTACACACAGTGGCCAGACACTTGCTGGGGCCTGTTATGGGGACAATTTGGGAACCTGGAATCATCATATAAGTAGCCTGGGACCACTATACCAGCTTCGCACATTATTGGCATTACCTTAGTCAGCATCACAATGCATTTCAATTAACAGTTGTGCCTTGTTAAAGGTAACTAGTTGAATTTCTTAATACTTTTGAGATCATTAGCTGTGTTATGTCGAGGTAGTGTTGAAATACAGTAAATAGCTTTATTCCACATCTGTAATAATCCATATTATGTCAAGAACCTTTCAACTAAATAAAGATAAATGACAGTCCATCTTTACTTCTTTAAGACATAAATTGAATTAGAATGTGTACAAGGACCTTTGAATTGTACTGTATGTACTTACAGTCTGTTTTGTACTTGTACTGTTTTAAACAGTAACAACACACACATACACACATA
>JAQQZX010115492.1:0-10462 GCA_030068355.1 Notoglanidium maculatum | reverse complement strand
AGAAACGTTGTCTCGTTTCACTGTACACTGTACCACATGTATACGGTGAAATGACAATAAAAGCAACTTGACTTGACAGAATAGAACAAGGAGGCTTGTAATGTGAATATATCCTTAGAGACACTGAAGTCTGATCATTTGGTCAGTGCCAAGCAAACCCCAGTGTCTGGGGTTATGCCAGACCTAGTGAAGGTGTCTGCCATTAACCCAAATGAGTTACCCTGAAACAAGGCAAAACTAGGTTATGGTTATGATTTCAGTATTTGGTTAATTTGGTTAATAGACATCCAAAAATACTTCCAGCCTTCCATGCTGCCTATAAGGGCATGAAAAATGTAATAAATAAATAAACAAGTGATCTAAGATTTGGGTCTGGGATGTGCAGACCAGTTGAGCATTGTTGAACATGTCGTGTTGTTTACAGCACAGCTACTGCCCATCCAATGTTAAATAATCTCTGATTTCACACACAGCAGCATAGTGACAGTCGACTACTACAGCAGATTATACAGTAAAATATGTATGAATTTACCAGCACAGCATTCTCTGCAGTCATCTAGAAACTCAAAGCAGCATTTTCCAAGTATCACATTACTGAACAGGTTATCAGAGATAACAGCCCACAACACAAATGCAGAGAAATCAAATCTTCACAGAACCTGAGGCTTTACAAACACCACAGGAAGGCCTTGCCAAAAACTGTACACATTACCTTAGCTTCTTTTAGTATCAAAATATTGGTTGATAATATTAGGACCCTAGTGCAACTGTTAATGATTTGCAGGCTTCACTTTTTAACTTTTACTTTTAAATGTTAGCTAGTAGCTACAGCCAAAAGTTGTTAAGACCATAGGTGTACAAATAAACATACAATAGCAGCGGAACCTAAAGCAAAAACAGCAGTGAGTCAGTTAGAATCCAGGAACATGGGTACCATGATACCTCAAGCAGCAAGTAGTATTTTCTTTTGTTTTGAAATAAGGAAGGTAGTTAGAACTTGCAGGTAGCAATCTTTTGTTATTAGCATTTATTTTGCCATTGCTCACCCTGATGCTTACTACCTGGCAGTAAGCTTGTTTCCCATTTCTTGCATGCAAACGTCCAATCTGAGGTCTTTGCTTTACATTATATGGCCAAACATATGACCCTTACACCCATATGTGCTTTTTGAACATCCCATTACAGATTTAGTCTCCCCTTTGTAGTTATAATAACCTTCTCTCTTCTGGGAAGGCTTTCGACTTCGATTTTGGAACCTGGCTGGGGGGTTTGCCCATTAGGCCAGTAGGCCAGAGCATTAGTGAGGTCAGGCATGTCATCTACACCTACTCTGGCAAACCATTTATTCATGGACCTCGTTTTGTGCACAGGGGCAATTTCATTCTAGAACAGGGTTGGACTAGTTCCCTTAATTCTAGTAAAGGTGAAATTGTAATGTTACAGTATACAAAGATATCCTGTACAGTTGTGTGCTTCCAATTTTGTGGCAAAAGTCTGAGGAAGGCTCAAATATAAGTGTGATTTTTCAGGAGTCCACAAAGTTTTGGATATATAGTATATGTCGCTACTCCTGGCGCGCCCAACAAAGTCGTCCCGCGGGGGAACTGTAACAGCAATGGGCTCTGAGACATGAACTGTAACAGGAACAGGCTTCGAGATTGGAGCTGTGACAGGAACGGGCTCCAAGACTTGAGCTGTTACAGGAACGGGTTCCGAGACTGGAGCTGTGACAGGAATGGATTCTGTGACTGGAGCTGTGACAGGAACAGGAACTGGAACAGGCTCAGTGGCTTGAGCTGTGATTGGGGTTTTTTCTGTAACAGGCTCTGTAACATCTGCTGTAGTTGTAGCAGGCTCTGTACCTGGTAAAAGAACAGGTTCAGTAGCTGGATCAGTTCATGTGGCTTGGACATGAACCGTCTCTTTGGCTTGGGCTGGAACATGCTTTGCGACTGAGAGAGGAACAGGCTCTGCGACAGAAAGGAACAGGCCCTGCGACTTGTGCCCTCACTGGAACAGGCTCTGTGACTTGTGATGAGCACTGGAACTGTGACTTGTATTGGAACAGGCTCTTTGATGAGTACTGGAACAGGCTCTGTGACTTGCACGGGAACAGGTGCTGAGACTTGCACGGGAACAAGCACTGAGGCGTGTACGTGAACAGTCACCTTGATGTGAGCAGTCTCCTTGGCCATGAAGTAAACAGTCTCTGTGGCCATAAAGTGAACAGTCTCTTTGACCTTGACCAAAGAGGGCTCTGACTCTGGCCTGGTGACTTGAACAGGAATAAGCTCCATGTGAGCGACTGTGGCTTGAACTGGAGTGGAATTAGGAACAGGAACAGACTCCTCGAGAGCAACTTCAGCTGAGACAGGAGAGGAATGAGAAACAGGAACAGACTCCATGTGAGTGACCTTGGCTATAACTGGAGCAGTACTAGGAACAGGTTCCCTGTGAGCGACTTTGGCTGGAACAGGACCGCAACTAGAAACTGGAATAGACTTGGACTCTGGCACGGACTTAGACCTTGACTTGGACTTGAGCATAGACTGTGGCATAGACTTGGACTTGGACTCTGGGGCAGACTTCACCTTGGTCTGTGGCTTGGACGCCGATTCCAGCACGGACATGGACTTTGACTCTGGCTTAGACTTGGACTCTGGCACAGACATGGACTTTAACTTGGAGTTCCTCCTGGACCTGGACTTGGATTCTGGCATGGGTTCCTTTTGGCCTCTGGAAGGGGCTCTGGAGCAGTTGCCTCCTTTTTAGTCAATGGAAGGGTATTAAATACAAAAAGTATAATTTATAAAAACTTTAAAAATGTAACATTTTGCACATCTTTTTCATAAATAGAAGGCATGCACGAAGACATTTTAATGTTCTTTGCTCTGTGTAACAGCTTGGTTTGTAACCATATGCAACTTTACACTTGCCAAGACTTCTTGATTATTTGTTGTGATACCTCTTTCTGGTTAGATGTTAAACTGCATTTCATTGTTCTTGTACTATGTACAATGACAATAAATTTGAATCTAATCTAATTCTAAAGATGAAGTATCTTATAATATATCTTACGAAGATACTCAGTATAATGTTACAAATAAACAAATAGTGAAGGAAGGTCTGTATGATACCAAGTTGCAAACTGAATTGTACAGCTAAGAAACATAAATTGTACGGCTGAGAAGTATCCCTATCCATGTGCAATTGAACGTCTTTTTGTTCATCCATCCTTCCATCCATCCATTATCTATACCGCTTTATCCATCTGGGTCGCGGGGGAAGCTGGAGCAAATCTCAGCAGTCTTTGGGTGAGAGGCGGGGTACACCCTGGGCAGGTCGCCAGTCCACCACAGGGCCAACACAGACAAACAGTCACACATGCTCGCATTCACACCTATGGGCAATTTAGAGTAGCCAGTTGACCTAATCTGCATGTCTTTGGACTGTGGGAGGAAACCAGAGCACCCAGAGGAAACCCATACATGCATGGGGAGAACATGCAAATTCCACACAGAAAGGCACCCTGGGTGATCTGGGGATCAATCCCATGACCTTCTTGCTGTGAGGCAACAGTGCTAACCACCACACCACTGTGCAACCCCTTTTTGCTCATTTATTGCAAATTTAAAGGAGATGTTTTGGAAGAAAATCTGGAATGCGCAAGATCAATACATCACAGGTGACCTCCCAGCAGTATTACTATTCAAATATGTAGGATGCCTATTTAAATGCATAGTCTAAATAGATTCAAAGAGCACCAGCACATATAATGCTAGGTCAGATTTTATATAATTCAGTTTGTACAAATGATGAGACCTGTCCTCATAAACATTCATTCAATTAACAGGGGAGCAGGAGACAATGATGAGCTAGTTTCTTATGAGCATCATGCTTCGGAAGGCATATCTTTAAGGGTGCAAAGTTATTTTCCAGTCATGGTTGTCGAGGGGAAGAGTAGCTGAAAATGCACCATGGTCTTATGATTACAAATTTGTAAGTCAACTATGAGGGTAAGAATGAAGAGTAAGGTTAATGGTTGTAGCTTTCCTTGCTGTTTCATTTGTATGAACTCCAATAAAAGTGCCCTTATTAGAATTCTCATGGCTTTTGCATTGGGTTTGAAGCTGCACCTGTTTACCTCGCTGTGGAACTGGTCAGAAACATTAACTAATTTTGTGTGTCTGGCCTTGCTGACTGCTTATATTCAACTCTTTCTAACACAATAACATCAAAATACATTCTAATTTTTCAAGACCATCCTAACCTACTGTTAAATCTCATTGCAGATGCTTCAGTTTATCAATGCTTGGCACTATGTAGCTAACTAGATGGTATCTTGCTGAATGATACAGAATTCCATTTTCAAAAATGTTTTTATAAAGTAGGTAAAGCAACATGATGAAACTGACAGGTGAGCAATGTCAATTGCATATCCCGTTTCTGATTCGTTATCAAACATTCATAACTTAATAATGATGTTTAAACACAAAGATACAAAAACTCCCAATCAGGAGGAGCCATTCCTGTCATTAGTAGACATTGTTTTATTCCATTTAAACCTTAAGTGTACACTGTAGATGAATGCCATTGCTTAATAGGACTAGCTGTCACAGAGGAGGCCCTGGTAAAGCAGTGATTATAATAGCCCCAGTCTTGGCTCAATTTCATCCCAAAGGTACATGTAAGGATACTATAAAGGAAAAACACATGAAAGCACTTGCTTTGTCTCATTTAATAAGTTCAGTCTCCCCTTCTTGAGAGCCCACCTGGTTTAAGAAAGGAAGCAACATCCAGAAAGGAAAGAAACTTGGAGCAAACAAAGAGCAGGAAACCTTTTTAAACACATTAACAAAGATGTGCTAACAAAGATGACCTCTTTCTTAGAACTAACCCCCACTCAAATAATTCTAACTAATCTTACCCACTCCTCTAGAAAGTTTGTATAATCCTGCCTATCCTTACAGTTGTTTCTGTCTGTACAGATACGTAGAATATTTATATATTAATATTATATTAATAATTAACTTAGATTTTGGGGTATAGAGCAAACTAAGAAAAAAAAGTGATGTGGAAGCATATCTGTTAACTTTTGAAAGCACGGCGCAGCGGGAAAGGTGGCCGAGGGGGGAATGGTCACGAATACTTGCCCAATTACTCACTGGAGAAGTGCAATGTGCCTACTATGCGCTCGCGCCGGAGGAAGCCGCAGAGTACAACATCCTGCATGCCGAAATCTTAGCCCGCTGTGGCTTATCCATCAGCAGAGCAGCCGCAGCATTCCACGGGTGATCATATTGCCATGACCAATAACCCAGAGCCCAGGTGAACTGTTCAGGAGGACCCATGGAAGAACAGCGCACCGTGGCGATGATGGCCCCAATCAATATCAGGGAGCTTGTAGAGGCTCTGGAAATGGGCCTGTAGACAATCAAGATGGGAAAAATTTGACAATAGGACACGGGAGGTTAGCCAACCTGCATGCCTGCATGTCAGATAGGACCCACCTACCACTACACACCTCGGCCCACCTTCCAGAACAACCCAACAACCAGCCTAGACATCTGAACCCACAGAGCTGAAGAAAGCCCTACTGCAGAATCCAACCACCCTCCTGCAGCTGGAAGGACAACCAGTATTGGCTCTGTTATTGGCTCGGTACTGTCACCCTAGTGCTGCCTTCTGCATTACTGACAGCCTCTAGACCAATGGGACCGATCAGAGTCACCGGTGTCCACGGTGACGTGCGGAGGTCCCGGCCACGGAAATCCATCAAATTGCAAATCGAATCGATTTTGCCCTCTGCCCCTCCTCCTAAGTAGAGACTGGCCTGGACTGAGGGACATGCTGAGGGAAAAGAAACCCCACCATGAGGCAAATCGGTAGAGAGGTCGTCACCCAGGCCGCCAAAGGTCTGCAGCAGTGCCTACCGTTGTTCTCCCAGCAGAGGATGAGACTCTCGCAACTGAAGCCAGCACAAAAGGTGAGTCCCCATTCCACACTAACCCTCTCATGTGTCAGCCAACAGGTCACCCATGCAGGGAGCTTTGGAAGGGAGAAGGTAGAAGACGAACGGTTAAAGCACTGCTGGGGCCAGGTGCAACAGCCCGATGACAGCCAAAATACTGGTCACCCCCAACCTACCACCTATTTCCACATCAAAAATGGGCTGCTATATTATCACTGCCAGCACTGTGGGGAACCATGCGACCTATTAGTCATCCCCAGGACCAGAACCCAAAACACCCTGGAAAATTTCGGGATTGATTCCACTGGCCGGGAATGGTGGTGTAGATCCAACGCTTCTGCCAGCAGTGCGCTGGGTGCCAGAGGCCCTCCCCTTATAAACTGGCCCCCATGTCACTCATTCTTCTGACCATTATCGAGGTCCCCTTCAAGCAGATGGGCATGGACCTGGTAGGGCCACTTCCAAAGTCCAGCCACGGCCACGAGTATATTTTAGTGATACTAAACTATGCGATGAGGTATCCAGAGGTGGTCCCGCTGCGAAAAGCTACATCTGCCAACATCGCCAAGGAGTTAACTCTCCTTTTCAGCCAGGTAGAGATACCAAAATATATCTTGAGAGACCAGGACACCCCATGCACTTCCAGGCTGATGCAGGACCTGTGCTGACTGCTGCAGGTACACCACCTACACACATCAATGTATCACTCCCAAACCGATGGCTTGGTTGAAAGGTTCAACCAGACCCTAAAATGCTTTCTGCGCCAAGTCGTTGAAGAATAGGGTCAAAACTACCCCTCCCCTATGTGTTGCTCACCATCCGCGAGACACCCCAAGCATCCACAGGGTTCACCCCCTTTGAACTCCGTTCAGGCGGTGACCATGCGGCCTGCTCGGCGGCACCAAGGAGGCCTGGGGGAGACAGCCATCACCTCTACATTCTCTCGTGGATGTTCAGGACATGCAAAGCCAATTTCGAAAGTGCAGCTCATAGTGAGAGAACACATGGAGACCACCCAGGGGAAACAATGCCGGGCATACAACTGAGGTGCACAACCCTGAGACTTCCAGGGTCCATACATTGTAATGGAGAGAGTGCCCAGTTAACTACTGACTGCAGCAGCCAGGTAAATGTACTGAATCCAAAACATACCATGTGAATCTATTAAAAAAGTGGATAGAGCTTGTTCTGTCACTTGCAGCCGATGTATTCTGTGTTGAAGGTCCAGAGGAGGCTATAGGAGTTGGGCTGGATCTCACACCCACCCAGCGACAGGACTTGGCAGAATTAGAGGCAAAGTTCAGAGACATTTTCTCTAAGGAGCATGGGCAGACCAACGTTATTCAACACCACATCCAAACCCCACCCGGCGTAGTCATAAGGCAGCGGCCCTATCATGTGCTAGAGGCCCTGCGTCACGCTATCGAGGCCGAAGTAGCACAGATGCCCCAAGATGGGATCCAGGAGTCCACCAGCCCCTGGTCCAGCCCCATAGTTATAGTGCCCAAGCCAGAAGGTTCCATCCATCTCTGCAACAATTTCCGTAAGCTCAATGAGGTCTCGGATTTCGACGGCTACCCTATGCCATGGGTGGATGAGTTGATTGAGAGGGCTCGTTTCATTTTGGTGCTAGACCTTACAAAGGAGTACTGGCAGGTGCCACTTACGCCAACGTCACTGGTCCAAGACAGCGTTTAGCATCCCCACCGGCTACTGGCAGTACCAAGTCCTCCTCTTCAGCCTACGCGTAGTTCCGATGTTCCAGCATCCCATGGACATTATCCTCTGACCCCACATATAATCAGCAATGATGGCATCAAGCCTGATACAAACAAGGTGGAAGCTAAAAGATGCCCAGTCTTACAAATGTGAGTGTTCCCTTGACTCCAATATCCCCACAAGAAAATGTCCCTTTTCTCTCCATTTGGCTTAAACCAATTCATTACCCATTCTTTATGGAGTCCTGGCCACATTTTAATGACTAATGAACAAAATTATCCACCCACACAACACCTATTCTGCTGCCTATTTAGCTGACAACATTATTTATATATGACCTGCACATTCAGAATCTTAACATTCTGTAACAACACTGAACACCTTTGAGATGAACTGGAATGCCAGCTGCAATCCAGCCCTCCTCGCCTGATATCAGTGCCTGACCTCACTAATGATCTTTTGGCTGAATGGGCAAATCCCAACGGCCATGTTCTATAATTTAGTGAGAAGCCATCCCAGAAAAGTGGGTGTTATTATTGTTCAAAAACCACATATGGGTGTGTAGGTCAAGTGTCCTCAACATTTGGCCATTTAGTGTTGAACTTAATCTTAAAGGATAAAATGTGAGTACTGTTATAAGATGCCTCACATACGTGTTACAAATCTGGTAGTGTTGTAAAATGTAATAAGATGTAGTTGTAACAATGACACACATGGACAGGGGCTGTTAATTGGTAAATGACAGTTACTAAAGAATATTATTTGAGGTAGGTAACAATACTCATCAGCCAGAGAGAGAGTGTGTGTGTGTGTGTGTGTGTGTGAATCAGTTCTCTTTCTCTCCTTTTTTTTATTTAAAGGTTTTTGAGGGATTAACTGGCAAGCAGGTAATCAGACTGGTGCAAGACTGTAATGGTGCTGGATTGTGAATCTCTCCTTTAACCCGACACAGCTCTAAGTTATGGCTTTGTCCATTTTAAGAAAGAATCAGGGGGTTGTTCTGTAAAGAGTGTAAATTTCCATCAACCAATTGCCATTACATCTGTCCAATAGAATACTATATTTTCTATATCTAACATGTTCATGTCAAATAACCACCAGGACACATCAATCCCAAACATCATGACACTCATGGTAAGTAAATTGAACACAATATAGTGAACACATTATACATATTTAGGTATCACTTATCTATCTTACTCTTTTTCTTCTTTGATCTTCTCCCATTCAAGGACAACACAGTGGATCATCCACCCTCTGCTTGTTAATTTGGCACAAGTTTTCCACTGGATGCCCTTCCTGATTCAAACCTCCCATTTTATCCAAGCTTGTGACATGAACTACGACCACAATAACTTGTGTACCCCAGTGGCTGGGACCATTCACACTCACAACTATGAGCAATTTAGAGTAGCGAATTAACCTAATTCACATTTCTTTTTTTAGCAGTGGAACATAAATGGGAGGGATACAGAATATTTTTACAAACTCTAGAAGTCTCTCTATTATTTATAATCTTATGTCACTGTGCTCATATTTTATATACAACCTGAATTCCAGAAAAGTTGGGACATTATTTAAAGTTGAATAAAATGAATACTAAAAGACTTTCAAATCACATGAGCCAATATTTTATTCACAACAGAACACAGATAACATAAATGTTCAAACTGGGAAATTGTACACCTTTATCCACTAAATGAGCACATTTCAAATTTGATTTCTGCTACAGGTCTCAAAAAAGTTGGCATGGGTCAACAAATGGCTAAAAAAGCAAGAAAGTTTAAAAAGATTCAGCTGGGAGAACTCATCGGCATGATTGTGTCATTGACATTACTAAATGGGCCCAGGAATACTTCCAGAAACCACTGTCGGCCATGCCATCTACAGATGCCAACTAAAGCTCTATCATGCCAAAAGGAAGCCATATTTGAACATGGTCCAGAAGCACCGTCATGTCCTGTGGGCCAAGACTCCTTTGAAATGGACTGTTTCAAAGTGGGGAAGTGTTCTATTGTCATACGAATCCAAATTTGACATTCTTGTTGGTAATCACGGATACCATGTCCTCCGGACTAAAGAGGAGGGAGACCTTCCAGAGTGTTATGAGTGTTCAGTTCAGAAGACAGCATCTCTGATGGTATGGGGGTGCATAAGTGCATACAGTATTGGCAGCTTGAATGTTTTGGAAGGATCTATGAATTCTGAAAGGTATATAAATGTTTTAGAGCAACATATGCTCCCCTCCAGACGACGTCAATTTCAGGGAAGGCCTTGTGTATTTCAGCAGGACAATGCAAAACCACATACTGCAGCCATTATAACAGCATGGCTTCATCGGAGAAGAGTCCGGGTGCTGAATTGGCCTGCCTGCAGATCCAGCAGTCCAGATCTTTCACCTATAGCGAACATTTGGCGCATTAAATGAAAAATATGTCAAAGACAACCATGGACTCTTTAGCCGCTTGTTACGCCCCGGCCTAGGGGTACCGGGCATAGCATAAAGAATGGCTTCCCCTTTGTTTCTCCCACACTCAAAAATGACCATTACTCCAACTAGCAGTCCAAGAGATTAATTTATTCTGGATTCTCCAGGGTAAACAACGTCAGGATGAGCACAGCCAAAATAATAAACAAAACCAAGATTCCCCCCCACTAAGGATCCTAAAAGAAAAGAAAAGAAAATACAGGTCACTGCCCTAACTCCCTAACCAAAACAATGGAAAAGGTACAGGAAAGAAAATGGCTTCTCACCCCTACAATTACCCAGTC
>JAQQZX010115314.1:0-10469 GCA_030068355.1 Notoglanidium maculatum | reverse complement strand
CAACCAAAAAACAGCCCGAGTTCTCCCTCTTCTTTGGGTTATGATGTAATGTTGTGGGAGGAGTTTTGGTTATGATGTAATCAATAAGAAAGATTTGTTTATCATGTAATGGACTGGGAGGGGTTTTGCTTGTGATATAATATTTTGGGAGGAGTTTTCGTTGTGACATTTGGTCATAAAGTATGATTGTTATTTTTTCTTCTATTGAAGAACTGTCAGTTACACCTCTCTCTCTCTCTCTCTCTCTCTCTCTCTCTCTCTCTCTCTTACTCTCTCTCTTTCTTTCTATCTCACATGCACAAAAAAAACCCCAAACAAACAAACACCTGAAAGTGTCTCCAACCCGGTCCTGGAAGTAGACGAAGCCCTGTTGGTCTATCCTCATCAAGTCTCCGCTGTTCAGATAAACATCTCCATCTTCAAAAACATTACGCAACTTCTTCTTTTCTGTTTGTTCTGGATTTCCTGCGTATCCGTCAAATGGAGTGATTGCAGTGATCTTACACACCAGAAGCCCTGGTTCACCTACACGCACACACACACACACACACACACACACACACACACACAATGTATAACCCATTTTTATGCAAATTCCTGTTGTAACAACAAAACCATAAAAATATTAATTATAATTTACAAAGTACAGTCTCTCAAACTTTACCTAATTTTTAAGTTCTAGTCTCTCCTCGTTCCACTAGTGTCTTGGTTCAATTCTCGCCTAGTTCCCTAATTTCCTAATTCTAGTCTGTCCTAATTCTGCTAGAATCACAGTTCAAGTCTCTCCTAGTTCCTTTTACATTGGTGGAAAATTTATTTTTTAATTAATTAATATTTTTTAAATTAATTTCTTTTACCTTCGGTGTTTTCTTTTTTGCAGTTCCGCATTCTCCTGGTTGCCCAGGACTCATGCCTGTATCATTCCATCATTCCTATAGTTTCTTAATAGGGTTTCACCATTTCTCTACTTGTAACCTTTCCTAGTTCCCCTTGTTTCCAAGTTCCAATTTATATGAAACTCTGAACAAGAAGAATAATTCATAATTCTTAGAACATATTCTTCTATGTGGGTCTAATTTAAAGCTTTTTAATATAAATTAAACAGAGTTGAATTATAAGTGTGAGTGTTCCTGGTGAACAAGGTGAACAAGGTGAACAAGGTGTTATCACTGGGCAATAAAATAAATAAACTCATACACTTCATTCTGGTCAGGGTATACATTCCTCAAGCCAACGTACAAGATGCACAGTGCACACTTGTTGATCAAATACTTATGTACTCAAAGAAACTACAACACCAGCCTAGAGCCTAAAGATCCCCATTCCACCAACAATCCACACCTGGTCAACAGCCTGAATATCTTCTACTGTCTCTTTGACCCCCTCCTCACCCTGGACTCTCAACACCTTCAGCCCACCCAGCTCCACTACCTCCACCACCAATAAACAGCCAGGGCCTGGACTTTCCCTCCTCTGCCCATCACTTCAGAAAACTCTCCTCCCAACACCACAACACCTTTCTCCGTACTGGAGAGAGAGATGTAAACAGACATTTTAAGAGACACAACCCCCGCAAAGCAGAAGGACCAGACTCCATCTCTCCATCCACCCTGAAACACTGTGCTGATCAGCTGTCTCCTGTGTTCACTGACATCTTCTACAACTTGCTAGAGACATGCCATTTGCCAACCCATTTCAAGGCCTCCATCATCATTCCTGTCTCCCAAAAATCAAGGATAACAAGCCTTAATGACTACAGACCCATAACCCTGACCTCTGTGGTTATGAAGACATTTGGGTGCCTTGTGCTGTCCCATCTCAAATCCATTACTGACCCCCTCCTGGACCCCCTGCAGACCCCCTACAGAGCCAACAGGTCGGTAGATGATGCAGTTAATATGGCACTACACGTCATCCTCCAGCACCTGGACACTACAAAAACCTATGCCAGGTTATCCTTTGTGGACTTTAACACTGCTTTCAATACCATTATCTCAGATTTGTTGCAGGAGAAGCTCTTCCAGCTGAATGTGCCTGTTCCCACCTCAGGATGATCACTGACTTCCTGTCTGACAAGAGGCAGTATGTGAGGCTGGGCAGGCATATCTCAGACTCCCAGACCATCAGCACTGGTTGCCCTCAAGGTTGTGTACTTTCTCCCCTACTTTTCTCCCTGTATACCAACAGTTGCACCTCCAGTCATCAGTCTGTCAAACTGCTGAAGTTTCCAGATAACACCACCTCAATTCAGGTGGGGATGAGACTGCCTACAGAAGGGAGTCTGACAATCTGGCAACCTGGTGCAGAGACAAAAACCTGCAGCTAAATGTTGTCAAAACAGTGGAGTTTATTGTGGGCTTCATGAGAAACCCAGCCCCAACAGCACCCATCATCCTGGGTGACACCCTAGTGGACACTGTGACTGACACTTTCTGCCTCCTGGGACCCATCATCCCCCAGGAACAAAGGTGGCAGCTCCCTGATCAAAAAAACACAGCAGAGGATGTACTTTCTGTGGCAGCTAAAGAAACCTGCCAATGTCAATGATGGTGCACTTGTACTCCTCCATCATTGAATCTGTCTTCACCTCCTCCATCACTGTCTGGTATGCTGGTACTGCAAAAAACAAAGGCAGACTGCAATGTGTCATCCATTCTGCTGAGAAGGTGATTGGTTGCAATCTGCCTTCTCTGCAGGACCAGTATGCCTCCAGGACCTTGAGGCGATAAGAGAGATTGCTAGTGACCCTCCCATCCCAGACGTAAACTTTTTGAATTAGTCCCCTTTAGCAGGAGGCTACAGTCCACCAGGACTAATACCTTATCGCACAAGAACAGCTTCCATGTGCATTCAGACAACCTATACCCCTCTGCTCTGCCACTTCACAATCAATGTGTTACATTAACACACACTTATTCAGCCCATAAAAAATTGCACATTGGACTCCACTGCACTCAGATGAGCACTTTAGAAGTTTCCCCATCATGTTTACACTTACTTTTTGCACATCCCCCCATTTATGCCATTTATACTCTTTTGCAAACTCTGTAAATTGTTTATATATATATATATATATATATATACCTATTTATGTAATTGTGTATTTATGTAATTTATGAAAATTTATCTTTAGTCCTGTTTTTCTTTAGTACCATTGTCTGCACCATTAAATAAAGAAAAATTCCTCATTTATGTTAAAACTTGGCAATAAACATAATTCTGATTCTGATTCTAATTCTGATCAGTCTCACCTCTAGGGACAGGGATACAGAGCCCCCTGCTGTCCCGCACTGGTCCCTGCATCTCATGGTTGTACTGAATCAGTCGGTGAGGAGACAATTTCTGCTCACACACACACGCACGCACACACAAACACATACACACATACATTATATATATATATATAAAAGGTGATCAAGAATTTTAGATAAGAAGAAGAAATATGAACAGTCCAGGACTACTAGCTTTACTAGCTTTGAGTTTTTTTGTATTTTTTTATGTTAACTAACTAGCTTTGTTGGAATGTAATCCATGTCATCCTTACAGATAAATATTTTCAAAAATATAGTTGGTTTTGTTTAAGGTTGAGCTCTGAGGATGCACTCCATTGTTAGATAACTAGCTTTACAAGCATCAGAGGTCGTTTAAAAAGTTACAGGGGTTGCTTTATTTAGGGCTATTCACTGATGTTACCTAGCTAACTTTCTTTGGGGATATGCTCTGAGATTATCATGTCAGCAGGGAAGGGAGTAATTTGATACAATCAGATTTTTTATTATTTTGTTAAATTTGGGGATCAACATTTTTAGCTAGCCACTGTCAATTTCCCTTTATCACACCTTATTAAACAGGTTTATTAATCAGGTGAGTGATTAGCAGGATTTGTTTCAAGCTAGCAGTAGCACAAGTAATATTTATTAGATATAAGTATGATGTATGTGGCTACACAGCCCCACCATCTAGGACAAGCAAGTGCTCCTCACTGCCGGGAAACCCCGGAAGAGGCTGGGGAATCCTCTCCACATGTCAGCGTGGGATGACAAGCAGGGCACGGCTGTTAAACTCGGCACGGCTTTAGGGGAATTACCAACCACTCTCCTGCCCGCAACAGCAGCAGATAAAAGGAGGTGGCGGCTGATCACGGTGAGCGAGTTGGAATCTTCTCCATGATACCCCCGTGATGCTTCACATCCGGAGCTGGCGAGACCACGAAGGATCACCACCGAACACTGCCGCCTCCTCGAAGCGGAACATCAGTGAGCACTGTGACTCCCCAAAACCCAGAAGCACAACCTCACCTGCACCTCACCCATGGCCTGCACCTGACTTAGAGCTATACTTCCCCACTCACCTTTTGTATTCTACACTTTTGCACTAATAAATTACTGCACATACGCTCACCCAACTGTTGCCTCTCTAAGCCAGTTTGTTACATAAGATACAGAAGACCAAATCAAATATTCAGACATTTTCAAATATTGTTGGCAATTTTTCATGTATTCCAACAAGGTATTCTGAAATTAAATACTATTTACACTTACTTTTCAAGATAGCATAGTCTGTTATCTAAATAGCCTGACATTGAGGTGTTTGTGATTGTGTTTGTACAGATTCATTCATGTACTCACCCTCTGAAGGAAGTTCACTTTGCCCACAGCACCCACTTTCCCTGTGTAGTTTATAAAACTAATGTTCCCGTCTGAGGCAGCGTAGAACTCCTTAATGTTTTTCACACCAAACCTGCGCTGAAACTCTTGCCAGACATCAGCCCGAAGTCCGTTTCCAATGGCCAGTCTCACCGTGTGCTGCCGGTCGGTCTCTCTCTGGGAAAACAGACAAAACATTACTGTGTGCAACATGTTTATCACACAAGTATGCACTTGCAACACAAGGAAGTAATAATATGAATCAGGAGTGTAAAAACTCAAAGTCTGCACAGGTCAAATCAACATTTTTGAGACCCTGAAGGGCTGTAATCAAACTCCGTGTTTTTTTTTCATTTATATTTAATTTTTTTTAAATTATTGTTGCATTTGTTTTTTCCTATTTGTAATTTTCTGCGCCTCTCTTGTCTCTCCCTTTCTAAGCATGTATTAGAATGTACAGTGACTGTCAGGTGCCTGTAGCATACATTCATGCTCCTTTGGCTTTTCTGGTGCTAAACAATAAGCATGATGCTACATTATTCCTACCAGATTAATGCTGCTTCTTGTAAAAAAGAAATGCAGGAGGCGTTCTCTAGAGGTTTGACCATTCTGGGCTACTGTGGAGGTGACCATAGAGGTAGATATAAAGAGCTCTTTCTAAGCTTATGCAGACACAACAGATCATAGTTACAGGTAATTATACACTAATGAATACCTATTTATGAATACTGTATATATACTTTCTGCTAATTGATCCCCCTCAATCCTACATATTGCACATTATCACATTTTATTGGATACCAGATGCTGTTATGAACAACATGATAAGCCTTTTGGCATAATGCATTTTTCTTGTTTCTGTCTGAAAGCTATTAGCCAGATAGCTACACCATAAGCACAGAGATATGATGGTGAGGTCCAGTGAAGCTGCTGGAATTTACTCCAAAAGAAAATTAGATCAGGATTTATTATACAATGTACCATCTTACCCTATTCTTAATATGCTACTTTAATATTTTTCAATGAAACGGTCATAAAGGTAGTTTATGGCAACCTTATTAATATGTTTGTTGATTGATTGTGCCTTAAATGATGTCTGACATCCAAATCATGAGCAGGTCATTTTATTTGTAGCCTATATTTTCTCATTCCACTTGAAATGAAACTTGTTACTGGTTACACCACTGCCAATTTAACACATGACTTGATTCTGAATTGTTTTATGATGCAAGTGTGATTTACCTCAATTTGCAGAAAACAGGTGTCAAATTTAAATTGCACTTCAGACTGTGGTCAAGCTGGCTGGGGTAATAACCAGAATGTATATGTATATGGCTGTTTACTGTAACTGCCCTGCCGATGGGGGGAAAGGCTGTTAGATTTGGTTAAGCACTGTGAGCTTGTGTGTGCAACAGTGATGGTCACTACGCTATGGATCTGCTGTGAATTCTGCATAGTGTAAAAACTGTGAACAGTAGTGTAGACCTAGTGCTGGCTGTTTCAATATTATTTTTATTTATTTTTTTAAGTTCCAAGCAGGACTTGTGTTTGAATCATGCGAATTATATTTACATACATCATATCAGTAACACACTATCACGCTTCCAACTTATTTACTAATTGACTAAAATGCTAAGCAACTGGGTGGCTAACTAAACAATTGGCCTGCCAAATGGCAAATATGCTATTTATCTGGTTTGAAACTAGCTTGTATGGATTTGATAGTGTATGTTGTATTGTGTTACCTTGGGTGTGTTACAGAGGTAGCGCATGATCTCTCCAATATACTGGATCACCGTCACATTGTATTTCCTGCAGTCGTTCCAGAACTGAGATACGGAGAATTTCCTTCTCAACACCACTGTAATTCCTGAACACACACACACACACACACACACACACACTCAGGAAACATTTACAGCAAAAATCCACAGAATGTTTGGGAAACATCCACAACGTATTAAAGAAGTTTTTGAGGTGTTTGTAAGACTTTCTTGAGTCTTACCCCTCTCTATTGCTCCATTCAGGCCAATGATCAGTCCTGCTGCATGGTAGAGGGGAAGGGGTATGTAGATGACATCATCATGCTTGACGCCAGACAGACACTGGTAGAAAGTGCCACCCCATATTCGGTCATGAAGCATAGTACCTGCTTTAGGGAAACCTGTGTAGACACACACAAACACATGGTCTAGATATGGCTGTATGTGGTTGTGAGTATCAGTGTGTACTTGTGTACCTGTAGTTCCTGATGTATAGATGTACAGAGCAGGACTTCTCATAGTGATGTTAGCTCTTAGTGTGTGACTCACGGGCCCTTCATCACTGTTGTCCATCTTGTCTTTCAGTGACTGAAGTCCATCCATGTCACAATTATCGCACAACAGGAAAACACACACACACCGCTCACGCAACTCTGGCAGCACCTCACACACTGCACTACAATACTCTGAAACAACACACCAAAACATCACAAACTTTTTACTATGTGTAACAGGGTAAATATGTGTATAATTACACAAATTCTGTTTTTGTTTCAGTGAAATGTTTGTGGTTACTTTTATTTGATTATGTAGTCTTTTATTTTGTTTTGTCTACCCATAATCCCCCTGGCCCCATACAAAAGCCTGTAAGCCCCGCCTCTCTCCCTCTCTCGGCTGGTTACCTCATGAGAGCAGGTGAGAGTTGGCGTGTGCTAAGACTTTTGTATTTTATTTTTAATTACTTTTAAATTATTTTATTTCACACTGTTGTATTTTTGTTATTATTGTTTTGTGTTGTATGTTCTCTTTTGCACTCTCTCGGCTGGTTACCTCATGAGATCAGAGCAGAGCAGAGCAGAGCAGGGCAATAAAGAGGACTGCGTCACAGTGTGTATTGCAAAGCCTGGGCTCCTCTTTTCCTCCTTCAGCACATCACACGCAAATAGGTATAAACAATTAAAAAACACAACGCAGAGTGACCGAGAACTTGGGGTTGGCCGTGGGGATTTTTGAGGGATAACTTCCCCACCGGTTACATTTGATACTCTGAAACAGCACACTGAAACTCTGCTCAACAGTGTTCCAAAACAACACAATATGACACACTTACTCTTTGTGGGATAGATACAGGGATAGATTGATTAGTGCTTTTAAACCAGATGCAGGAGCATGCAGTTGTAGATGTAGACCTGCCAAGTCGCAGTAGTCCAATCTCACGATGACAACAGACTAAATAAGGTTTCTTCCATGGAAAGGAAAGGCTGGATCATCCTGATGTTGTAAAGAAGAAATCTGCATGACGCAAGAAATATAGTTGCTTGTTTAAGAGGACTATTTGAGAGTTCCCCAGGGAGATCATGACACAGAATGCATTTCCAAGAATGGAGCTCAGTGTTGGTAAGAAATAGTCTCAAGTCATGAGGTGATTTCCATGACAAGACTGACCAGACATGCTGATATTTGTACAGAAACATGAGGATATGACCATGCCGAGAGGGCAGTTATGGAAGGAGAACAGAAGAGGACGCAGCACTGAGCTGAGTCTGCATAAACAGGTGAGGATCGTATTCTTGTTATCTGAAATCGCTGTCCTTTCAAAAGACTCATAAGGAAGGACAGGAGGTCTTGTGCTTGATTATGTTGAAGGCTGCTGAGAGAGCAAAAGGAACCAGGAATAATGAGTGTTTGGCTGCCCTAGCAGCATAATGTTTCTCAGAAGAGCAAGCCTCTTTTAAGCTACACTGGTTAGGATGTTGGAGATTCAAAGAAAGACAACTGAGCTATAAAGAATGTGATCAGGAATTTTAGGTATGATGGAAAGAATTGATGTTGATTGTAGACATACAGGGACATTTATTAGGCTAAATGCAATACAAAAGTGCACAAGGGTTTATTTATAATCCAAAAAGCAAATCCAAAAAACAGAGAGAACTTTCCAAAATATCTCAAATGGACTATTTAAAGCAAAACAAGGAGCTGAACTCAAACAGGAAGTAAATCAAAACAACATTAGGGTTAGAATTTCACAGAGATCTGTCAAAACTTTGCAGAATTAGCCTGTGGTGTGGAACAGGTTGGAATGATGATGTAAAGTCGAAGTGCTCCTTGGTAAAACTGCAGCCGAAGCTTGGCTCAGGGCAAGGTGGAGACTGGGATGTGACCACTCTAATCTCTGATTGCCAATGATTCTAGCAGGACTGTTATGATTGACCAAGGGAAGAACTTTAGGAGGGAGTCAACGTCTCAAGCTTCTCAAGGCTGGACCTGTCCAAGTCCTCTTGTGAGATTGATGGTCTTCTTGGTCCTAGGGGAACAAATATAGCTTGAGAAGAAAGGGGTACCTGTAGTTTACCAGGACCATCTTGAGTGTTCGAGAACCCTCCACCTTCCAGAAAAATCATGCTCACTACAAAGATATAACCTGACAGAATGTGTCTTGGATATAGTCTTCCACAGAATACGCATTTGGTGACTGGCAAGTGCATAAATGTATTTGTGAACAGTGGATGTCCCTATTCTTAAACCTCTTTCAAATCAGGTTAGACTGCATTTTAATTGCTGAGTATTCTATGGATGTTGATGTAGTGTTATACTGCTGCAGACTCAACCATTTCTGAATTGGAGTACTAGCAATGTGGCCATCTCTTAACTGATAGCAGAAATTATGGAGTTGCTCTGGTTGTGTAAGTGTGCTGATGAACCAACTAACAGACAAATGTGGGCCATCCATCCATTATCTATATCACTTATTTGTTAAGGGTTGTGGGTAAACTGAAGCCAATCCCAGCAGACTTTGGGTGAGCGGCAGGGCACACCCTGGGCAGGTCATCAGTCTATTACAGAGCTAACACCGAGACGAACAATCATTCACACTCACTCATTTCATGAATAGGTGTTACCAGTGGATTTCACTATGCTGGGCCCTTGGCAAAAAAAACCTGCATTTTCAAGACCTGGGAAGAAAAGTTACAGAAACTGCATTTGCAAAGGACATATTAATTTGTGGGTTACCAAACTCTCTCTCCCTGATGAACAATTATTCACACCTATTGGAAATTTAGGTTAGCCAGTCAATCTAATCTGTATGTCTTTGGACTGTGGGAGGAAACCGTAGAACCCAGAGGAAACCCAAAAAGGCCCAGGGAGAACATGCAAACTCCACACAGGAAGTCTCCAGTCAGCCATCAGACTTGGACCTAGAACCCAGAAAACAGTGACGTGACAGTGCTAACCATTGCAACACCACTCCCTGCCCTCTGGTCTCAAAAGCTAATTGACTACTCTATATTGCCCATAGGTGTGAATGCGAGTGTGAATGGTTGTTCATTTCTGTTATTCCTGCGATAGATTGCCAAGGGTGTAGCCCGCCTCTCGCCTGAAGTCAGCTGGCATTAGCTTCAGCATTCCCGCAACCCTGAGGGATAAGTGGAAAAGATAATCAGTAATGGACTGGTGTTTTGGAGCAGACTAATTCAAGATTGAAAATTCTTACACCGTTATAAAAGTACACAGTTATACAAGTACAACATGATAAACCGTCTAAATTAAAACATTAAATAAAATTAAGAAAAATAAGAAGTAATTAGAAAGGACTAAATCTGAAGTAATAAAATATAATTATATATAATAATATAGCAAAATGTATTTATTCCAGCATCTTGCACTCCGCACAATTGCACTAGGGTCCTCTTGCACATTTCCTACATACATGTAGATTTGCATATACATTTATATCTTTATTTCTTGTACTTTATTTCTTGTAATTAAATAACACTGGTCAACAGTGAAAAAAAGGTCTAACTTTTTATAGCTGATCTAGGATAATTTTAATGCGCTAAAT
>JAQQZX010115293.1:0-10471 GCA_030068355.1 Notoglanidium maculatum | reverse complement strand
AAGTTATTTCTGTGACCATTGTGAGTTTTTCTTTCATTGCCTGAAGGGTACCAACAATTTTGTCCACATGTGTATCTTATTATTATTATTATTATTGTTATTGTTATTATGATTAGTAAGGATTGTCTGTAGCCTGGCACTATTTTGTGCTTCGCTTGCAAGGAAAATCATTAATCTATAGCTCTGGTTTCAACACATATGCCCTTATCAATTTTTCACAACAGCACTTTCTTCCCTCGACCTCACACATCAATTTTGTTTCACTGATAGAACAGTGATGCAGAACAATTTACCAACAAAATGTTGGTTGCAACAAGGCAAAGTAATTTAACACATCAATGGCCAAATGCAAGAAAATTGCTATATATTGGTGTTACATAAAGTATTGTACTTGGAAGCAGCAGATTATGGAGTAAAATGACAGATAGAGTATCGTTATTGACAGGATTGCATTGGCAGAATTATCTGAAGGTCAAAGTAAGACAACTTCTACTTTCTTATGTTCAGAACTGTCAGAGCATTTTCCTTCAGACCTAATGGAGATTTCCCATGCAATTGTTTCCTTGCTGAATACACATAGCACTGTTGTTACCTTGTGCTCATGACCCCACATAGGTAGCCTATAAAAGCTTCCTGCTACATCATGTTTGTCCACTTTCCCATTCTTGTCTTGTAAACTAGATGAAGAGAAAGATTCAAAAGCATTTTTATATAGTGCTCTAACCCTTTGTTTCCTGATAATGAGCCTAATTTTGTTATTGTTAAATCTACAATATAAAAATTTATATGTTTACACACACTTTAGGCAATGGTAAATCTAGTATTTGATTTCTTACTATTCTTATTACTTTACTGTCATTAAAACAGACATGCACTATATGATAGTTTCTATTGTATTTCAGAGTAGGATTGCAAACTGCTTGCTCTGATGGGCACTGATGAATTTCAAGTTCAGTCAAATCTAGTCAATTGGGTGTTTATTGTAATTCCTCTATATAGCTCGTATACATTGAAATGAAATGTTTACGAAATGAAATGTTTCTCGAGGACCATAGTGAAACGCATAACAATAGACTCCAGACAAATAAACTGCAAATACACAACAGTGTAAGATGAGTGCAGTACAGTAAATACACAGAACACCAAATACACATGACAGTAATTACACAAGACAATAATTACACAGCACAATAAATACACAGAACATTGGCTGTAACTGTAAATTCAATAATGATGTTGACCAATGAGCAAATTGTTTGTGACCACAGGATCTTCAACTAACAGAGCTTTGCCCTAACTGCAGCATAACACCAACAGTGAAGTGTGAAGCATGCCTTGCAGGTTATAATAAAACTACAGACTTTTCCTCTGATACTACATTGTTGCAGGAATGAAGCAAACAGCAGGCACATCTGCTGCTCTGGTGAACAGAAACAGGCAGAAGGCTTGGTTGTGCAGACCCCTGGAAGGGGAAGAGTGAGTGCCTTTCCTACACTAGAACACAGTAGAGGAGTTTGTGCCAGGCAGGAACCAAATGCATGAGTTGTCAGCAACAGCATAACAGAGCGATATGGTCAAAAGCTTGGAGGAACTTAGCATAGTAGTCTTGCATGCAAAAAAATACCCTGAGATACTCTCAATGCCTGCTTCTGGTTCTTTCAATTTGAGACCCATTACATTGGTGGACAATGATGATAGTCTGCCATCCGAGCCTTCTAATGTTCAGATCCTCCACCAAATACAGCTACCTAAACCATTTCATGCTACCAGCCAAGGAAATGACTTGGTCATACCACAATGTATCAATTTAATTAAAGAATGCATTGAATATACAACCTGATTAAAGAAAACTCATAATGGCTCCAATGACAGATACAGAAGCACTAGGGTTGCATGCCTCCAGTGAATACATAAGCTGCCTCATGAGTGGTGCACACTGATGAAGCTCAGCACATAAATCATCACTACATACTACCCAAATTTAAAAGAGCTGTCCACAGGGTTTTACAGTTCATTTACAGTTTTGGCTTTGACAACCAACAAATACAGGGATCTGCCCCCAGACACAAGCTAATTGGCTATAATAACTGCAGCAGTGAGACTGCTACTAGTGAAACAGGCAATAATACATGGTGAGAGACCACAGGCCAAAGTGCTTGGCCAGGGTCTTTTTAATGATATTTTCTAACTAGAAAAAAGACAGGTGGTGTGCCCTATTGTGGACCTAAGGAATCTAAATGCCCCATGCTGTAGTTTTCATAATTTCTATGTACTGATTAAGAACCTGGATCTTTTGATAGAAGTGGACCTAGAGGATCGTAATAGAACAAACGTTCACTTTAGTACTGTAGGGTGAGGTACATTTAGTGCGTTATAGGTCTGTAGTACTATTTTTTATAATCAGTGATATAATGTGGGTAAAATTATGTTTATGCACCTAATAATAATAATAATAATAATAATAATAATAATAATACCTATATATTTTAGTGAGTGGGCCACTCTGCTATTGCTTGAGCTTGGCTTTGTCCATGACAAAACACTCTTGACTTGATAATATAGCCTACAAAGCTCACTTGAACAGAGGGAACACTGACCAATCCATATGGCATTACTAAATATTCATAGTGATCTGAGGTTGTATTGCAAGCTGTTTTTCATTTATCCTGTTTTTTTGTTTGTTTGCTTGCTTGTTTCAAACTAGGTTGGAAGCACTTTAAAAAGGTAGATTTTGGAATGGTTTATTTGAAATAGTACAGACCACTCTCATCAAATGGTTGTTTAACCAGAAGAAGTACAACAAACACGGTAGTAGGAAACTTTGGACTTGGAAGGATCACTGTCATCTGTGTCAATTGTGTCAATGAGAAGTCAGTTACATGGAGTGGACACTGCCTTTACATTACTGGGATTCATCACTTTCGCTGGCTGGCGGAGCTTCCTAATGTTGAATGGACAACTACACAGCCTTTAGCACAAAGGGCTTGGCTAATTTTGCTGCAGCCTGCTGTGTTCATGTTTTCAGTGATGCCTATTGGCATTACATGGACAGACAGATGCAAGCCTGCCAACCTTGGTTTCATTAAAAAAAACATCATAGCAGACAACCCAATGTGCTAGACAATTCTCAAAAAATGTGAGGCAGGCAAATAATTAGAAAAAACAGGTGTAAAATAGAAAAGACCTAGTCATTAAAAAGGAAACAGTACACTAATCAAGGCTTGGAATCGTCACTCACAATGTATGAGACTTCACAAAACGTGACTTACAGTCTGAATAACAAAGAGCAAAGAGCGTAGTCTGATTGCGTATAGGTGAGTGTCTGCAATCAGACAGATAGATTAGTAATCAGGTGACTGAGGGCAAGGACAGGAGTTTGACTGGCGGTTGTGGGGTGAAGATCATGGCAATAGTGGTCTGCAGTTCCAGGACTTGCAGACATGGGTATGGAAATAGGTCTGCAAAACACATACATATTTGTGCCACCAAATAAGTATTTAGTGATTATATATTCATTAACACCCTCTGACCTAACAGTCAACATGGATAAGCCTATCTACATGTTTAGTAGCATAGCAGTACCTGCAGAACCTTTTCTTCAAAATAATGCAGCTTTTCCAGGAACATGGTACTTTTTAACCAGGCACATGCAGTGGTTTGTCATGCCACACTGTTTCTTTTTCCCTTTTCACATAACCAATTCAATGTTGTTTTAATCAAATTAAAAAACTTGCACCCCTTCTATAACCCAGTTATATAACTTATTCTATAACCCAATAACCCTTGGTCAATATATCTAATTAGTGTGGGATGCTCACTGATGCGTGCAGCTCTTATACATTAATGTCTAGGAACAACAGCATCACACTGCAGCTGCAGAAGAGGCATTCTATTAGTGATAAAAACAAGACTATCGAATATCCATGGCCATGTTTATCAATGTTTATGAGCATGAACAAAAGCTATGTTCACATTACAAGCCCTATTGTTCGATTCCTATTTTTTGCTCAGATTGGATTTGCCAATCTTGATGATTTGGATCTTGGCGATTCACATTCATAATTACACGTGACCTGTGACCATCTAACTGTAATGAGAACGCACCTGTCCTCTGAAACATCATGCATGCACACATTAATACCTTTTTGCACGAGTCATCAGCATCACTGACAACAAAAAACACTTGTGAGAGCTAGTACCTAGTGTATGCATCACATTTTGCTCTGGAGGATGGCAAACAGTTTGCCAGCTGTAGCTCTCCTCCATTGTTGTTTTGCTGTGCTGCCAGTGTTCTGACGATTTGTTTTACCTTGTCAGACGATGCTATCATAGTGTAATTAAAGCTACACTGTGTAGGATTTGCCTATTTTGTGCTGGACATGTAACTGGATTTAAATAATGTCAAAATATCGCTACATGATGCTGTCACACTTATACACTGCAATAACATACCAAACTACAGACTACAGTAACACTGCTACAGGTAAAGCACAGAGCTGCTGTGTAAATACCACTTTCTGTTCTGTTGGTGTTGTTCATATCGCACAGACCAATATAATAATATAATTTTATAAATACGATCCTCTGTTACTTCTTGTTGCTCATTTTGAAGGGTTTCCACTTTTTCCTTTCCTTTTTGAGCAGCAAAAGCAGCAGCAGCTTGGTTAGCTCTGCTTCCATCCTCGACTCTGAGCAAACCTCTCTCTCTGTCTCTCTCTCTCTCTCTCTCTCTCTCTGTCTGTATCTCTAACCTTGTAATGTTACTGGATGGTATATCTGATATATGATGCTTCAAATGGAGAAAAAACAAATATATCCTGCTAAAGTTAGCAATAAAATGCTACTATAATGCAAAACAAGCAATAATATTCACTAGCAATAAAATGCTACCACACTGGGAAACACAGCATGCTATCTTACATGGAAGTTATGACCGAGTTTAGTAGTTTACAGCCTAATATATAGTTACAGCCTTATAGTTTTACAGCCTAAATAACTAAATGCAATTTTTAAATATCTATTTAAAATAACCTCATCAGTTGGATGATGGTATCATTTTGGAAGCAATCAGATTGTACACTGCAAGCAAATCAAAGCCGTCGTACCTTTTACTATGCAATTGGAGAAGGGGGGAATTAGCTTGGCTGCAAATCTGCAACCTCACCACTAGATAGCAGAAAACCTACACAGTGTAGCTTTAAATGCTACCAATAGCAGAGAATAAATGCATTCTTAGCCATAGCCCATAATCTGCCCATAACATTAACCCTAAGACTAAAAGCTTAAAGTCAACCATGGATCTTTTACATAAAACATTAAACCTAACAAGCAACCACTAAGAATCATATCTCAATAGGTAGCACAAATCAACAGAACATGTAGGTAATGTATAGTTTGCATATAGGCAAAAAGACACACGAATTCCGCTCCTAAAAATACTGATGACACACAAAACTTTTGGGTTCACCAATTTATGGACACATTATGGCATGCAGCTTGTTAGCATTTTTCTCCCCTTTTGATTACCTTGCTGGTTAAGTGATCATAATAACATCAGGTATTGAGTAATTTCTGTTGAATAAATGCAATGACTGTACACTGTATTTTTCTTCTCTACACAAAACGTATCAAGAAGTTGCATCCTCATGTATAGTGATGGATATGTGTGGTAAGTTTCAGTTTACTTTTCTGGGAGATTTCTCTAAAATACAAATTTGTCACAGCTATTAGGGGCATTTAACACATTGAAAGTTATTCATTCTCACCACTTTGCATGCGGCATTATTTATGTAATTTTTTTTCAGAAATCACCCAAAACATGGCCAGTCTGTGTGCACACAATTTGCACATGCAAATTAGTATTCTTTATTGAGAATCTCTTCTTTTTGTTGTAGCTTCCCTGGCTGTCAGACACAGTGAAGGAGGTGTAATTAAAATGGAAGTGTTAGCGCAACTAAACTGTGTTAGACTGTAATATATTTAAACAGCTCAAAATAGTACTGCATTGCTAAACTATAGAGATGAACATTGTACTGTCTCAGTTAAGGAGATGAAGACTTCTAATGATTACAATTTTGTCCATAATGTGGAGCATCTGGTCTCTGATGTTTTCCATCCATTTCTGCATGGTAATTTTCACCCTTGTTATGCTGTGTTACCTTGTGTTATGTGGTTCTGTTGTACTTCTTTAGTCAAAGAGTTTCATAAATCTTAATACTTCTCAAAATCTAATTTACGAAACTGCCATACGTTTAATTAAAAAGTTAGTCACCTTCTACTGTTTATTTACAACGTGATGTAAATATCATTCCAGACATACTGTAATTACAACATGTCTCAGTAACAGATTGTTAGAAAAAGGGAAAAAAAACCCAGATAACTAAATATCAAAGCTTTAGCTTAAAAACACCTGAATGCCTGAAAACACACTTGGTGCATTATGCTTTAAACAGAGGACTTGTTTGAGTGAGCAAGAGGACCTTTTGAACCAGTCACAAAAGTCTGAGTGGTTTTGTATTTTTATTAGGCTGGTGGCTATTCCACTTGGTCATGGCTCTTCTTTAAAGTGTTAGCTGTAATTATTAGATGATGAGTAGAAGCTACAGACATGAGTAATTTTTTAGACGCATCACTGTAACTCATGCACAAGCAATGCTGTTGTTATTCCTGTAATCTTATGTTAGTCACAATGTAGTGCTCTGCTACCACTAGGAAAAATATAAATCAGTAATGCAGCGTCCTAGGAGTGTGTGTGTGTGCGTGTGTGTGTACTAATTTGTACCAATATTATTTACATACTGTATATTTAGATAATCACAAATTCTTCTTCTTCTTCTTCTTCTTCTTCTTCTTATTATTATTATTAAAGTCATTGATAGATCACCATCACCATCAGGGACCACTGTTGGCATCACATTATGTATAAATCTGAAAATGTAGTGCCATCTCTATAAGAACAAATTATACATAATTTGTCTTTCTACATAAATATGGCACATAGAGAAAATTCAAAGGCTGCCATTAAGTCTTGAGGAAATTTCAGTTGCACCACAGATAATTAAGGCCCTTTCTGACTAGATTTACATAAAATTGTCAGAGCTCCAAATCTCCTTACACAGAGAATTCATTTTCATTACTTGCATTATTACAGACCTTCATTAAACGTTACATAGATCAGGAACTGTGTACAAATTTGGTTGTCATCTGCAACTAAAAAAATGGCAAAATGGCAAATTGTCATTAAAGAATAGTCAAGATACTGCTAACTTAAAGGTACACTCAACAATTTTGGTGAAAATTAGCTTAAGATAGTTGATTTGAAAATCAAAATACAAACAAATGGAGCCTAGCCTCTCAGTGCTCTCTCCAAAGTCACGTCTTTAAAACACATACACATCTTTGTATAAACCTATTGCAAGAGTGCAAGGATTCTGAATTGACAGGAAGTATGATTAACATACAAGTATGTTTTATAGACATTAATCATTCGTGGTTTCTCGTTTTTACAGAGCTGGGGTGCAAAAAAGGCCAGAGTTTTCCATCTGAGCAGATGGGATTAGAAAAGAACTTCATGTAATATTAGAAGACGTGTTCAGATTCACCGTGCAGAGTCCACCTTTAATCTGCCTTGTGGGTATGCTGAGTGACAGAAAAGAAGACATTACATGTTTCCCAGTGGATGTTGCAACTCCTAATGGGTAGATTGTAATCTAAATGTACAATGGAATTTTGTAGTTTATTGCAGCTGTACAGTTTTGTAGTAGTTCCCCAACTCAAATGCAGTGGCAGTTTACATTTACTATGAAATAGCTTACAATTATCTGGTGCAACTGCCTGCTTCTTGTTTTCTATTCACAGAGAAAATTAGCCAGAGGCAATGGTTCAAGTGCAGAGGAAGCTGCTGAGGTACTGTACTTGATGATTGGGCAAAACTGCAAATATGTATTTCCATCAAATATGTAGGTATATAAAAACTGAAAGGATGATTAAAGTTAATAAACATTAATGATTACACACTAAAGAACATATTCATTTGACTGTTAATATGGTTTAATAATAGACCTGTTTAAAATTAGGTTAAACAGCAGAGCATGCAATTAACATTGATTAAACACAAAATCCTGGAAAATTCAGACTGAATACTAAGGAGTATTTTCAATGTAAAATGCTTTGTCCTTGGAGCAGTTTATATTATGAACGAAATAACAGTCGATAATAGACATAAACAGCATTACATAGGGGCTGTGTATTCTTTAAAAATATGTATCTAGGATGCATATTGGATAACATCCAATATGTATCTTCATGTCTTTTTATTTGCTCATTCCTTTATAACTTTTTGAATATGTAATGTTAGCATTATATTAAGAAAATAAAATTGACCTTGATTAGAGTGCTTAGCTAAGTACTTAACAACTAGCATATTAACACATAGTGCAACTGTAAAAAGGTTTGAGTACATACTCAAGAGTACATATCAGAGTACGTTATTAAGTGGTGTGAAAAACATCCTTCAGAAATGGCTTTAAAAGCACCCTTCTTGACTTAATTCTGAAGTGTTTATGACAAGAGTTCCAAACACATATCAGCTCATTACTAACAGGTAGCTACTTACCTTTTGCAAGCCTTTAGATTTGACCATTGTCGTATGTTTATTGACTAAAATAAGTTTAATATTGGTGGTTAATCAGAGTTCATAAGTGAGGCTGAACTGTGGGTTCCAACATTTACACTCAGCTTATTATCCACATAAACAATATGATGGTAGCTAATAACACGAGTAATGATAATTAGAGGAATCTAAATGTAATTCTTTAAGACATTTTTGTTGTTCTGTTTTGTTTTGTTTTTGTAATCTGGTGCATTCTGACTGATACATTCTGAACTCAATTGTTCATTTTTCTTCCTTGTCTAGCTGCTCTTTTAGAACAGTAGGAAAGATTAAAACACCTGTAGTCTTCCTACATAATTATGCATTTACATAATTCCATTTATGTATTAAAAATAGAAGACCCTGAGTGGTTCATTCGACATTCTGACAGTAAGCGCAAGACCTGCAGCCAATTCACTGACTCCATCCACCCAGCAGTGCTGACAAACACTCAACTACTGTTTTCTCTCTCTCCTCTCTCTCTCTCTCTCTCTCTCTCTCTTTGTGTGTGTGTGTGAGACTGAGTGAGTGAGTGAGAGAGAGAGAGAGAGAGAGCAAGAGAGAAAGAGAGAGAACTGTTAGTGACATGTAGTACTTGTGTAGTTATGATGTTAGTGTGAGCAACACAAAAGTTACACAACTTGTGATGTGTGGATGTGTGCGTGGGATGAGAACATGTGTGTGTGGTTAAGTGTGTAATAAGCCTACTTCAGAAACTAGCCTGATTTAAATGGCTGCTTTGGAAATAACTATTAAAAAATCTATGCCTCATGTTTTCATTATTGTACTATGATGAATGCTTTTTGATTTTACACTTTTTTTTTATTATGTCTTTAGCTCACCCATTTACTCATATTCTAAGATGTCTCTCTTCTTCTTTGAATTCTGTATTGTTGTAATGTCCTAGGAAAGGAAAACACAAACCTCTTTGTTCAGGGCTTAAACTGTTGGCCAAACAATACTTACCTTAGCACATGTGTTGAAGGATATTTTGAGCTCAAACACACAGGGACACTCTTTAATTTTATTTCAATACATATTTTCCCCAAAAATGCAGTAAGTTTCCCTAAGTATTCTACTGAATCATTAAACCTTGGTTTTAGAATTGTCTGCACACTAACAGTTAACAGCCCTAGAAAGATTAACAGCACTGAACCTCTTCCAATATTGTCTATCAAGCTTGGGGTCTCTTTTAGAGGATCCCTCCTCCATGCACTGCATTTCATGCTCTTTCAGACTCTTTGATTTTGCATGTGGACACTGTTTTTAATTCAGATCCCACGTATTTGATAGATTGAGAGACTCAGATATTTACTGAATATTTTTTACGACCACACAGCCACTTCTGAGTTGATTTGGGTGTTGGTTTGGAGTGATCATCTTGTTGAAAGATTCACCCACAACTAAGTGGTGGAATGCACTTGCTTCCTCTTGTTTCAGACTTTTAAAACATGTAAGCTATCCATTAGCTATCTATTTATGATAGGGTAGGTGTATGATAGCCATTCATTATCACCAGTACAAGTACAGTACAGTGAAATCTTTTCTTTGCATGTTTCAGCTTGTATGTAAGTTGGGGTCTGAGCAGAGAGGGTTAACGGTTCTAAGACCCGACAGTGGCCATTTGGTGGTTTTGGAACTTGAACTCACAACCAGTGAGATCGGTAGTGCAGAGCCCACTGAGCCATCGCTGTGCTGAAAGGCTTTTTTATCCATCCATCCATTATCTATACCGCTTTATCCACATCTGGGTAGCGGGGAAGCTGGAGCCAATCCCAGCATCTTCGGGTGAGAGGCGGGGTACACCCTGGGCAGGTCGCC